>VWYI01002845.1:14155-41232 GCA_013399455.1 Anthoscopus minutus
TTTTTTGAGGGGATATAATGCCATTCTGGCTGTGAATGCACTGTCCAGAGCCTGGCTAAAATGACTTAGTGCACCCAGTCTATCAGGAGTGACCACTGGCATATGGCCACAGGAGGAGGTGGGATTGTAGGACAAAATGAAAAAATTTAAAAATCTCTGCATTTTGCTTCGCTATAGAGACAGGAAAAATCTAATCTACCCTCATCACTGCTGGGCAAGCCACTGGCTGCAGAAGAGCTAAGGGTTATTTTCTCTCCAACATCCTTTGCTTATTACATAAAATCAGGGAAGCCCAAAATGGTTTGGGTTGGAAGGGACCTTAAAACTCATCTTGTTCCAACTCCCTGCCCCAGGAAGGGACACCTTCCACTATCCCAGGTTGTTCTAAGTCCTGGTCCAGCCTGGCCTTGGACACTTCCAAGGACAGGGCAACATTTGCCAGGGCCTCACCACCCTCAGAGGGAAGAATTTCCATTTACACTATGTTTCAAAATATTAAGGCTCTCAAAAAGACCAAAAAAACCCACCAGCAAACTCTGTCAAGTTTTATCCNCAACAGGGGTTTTGGGGGGGCCAAACTCCCTGGTATTTGTGTCATTTCCCATAACACCTGCCAGAATCCAAGGGGGAAGACAAACTGGAGTCATCCTTCTGATTTCACATTGAGGCACTCCATCCCAAACAGGCCCTTTTCCCAAGGACTGCCTCCATATGCTTTGTCTGGATTTTAAACCATGTGTTAATTGTTCTGAATTAACAGCTCCAGCTGGAGAAGCAAACAAGCAATTTGCAACCTTAAGATAACACCCAACTTATCTCAAGTGATTTAAGTTGGAATTTTTTTTGTTTGGTTGGAGGGGGGGTGGTTATTAGTGGTTTNAGGGAAGAATTTCCATTTACACTATGTTTCAAAATATTAAGGCTCTCAAAAAGACCAAAAAAACCCACCAGCAAACTCTGTCAAGTTTTATCCCTTTGCCCTCTTTCATCTTTTTCCTTTTTTTTTTTATTTACTGCTAGATAGAGGAAAGGAGAAGGAAAGATCATGATGATTCTTTGTTTACAAGACTGGATCTTCAACACAGATATATCAATGTTTATTTATCATTTATCATCATTTCAGCAATTTAAATCCTTTATCATCTCACTCAGGGTGTGAGATTCAAGGAGGAAAGTCCATCCCTCCTCCCCATCTTTCCATGCCTGTTTTTAAGAGGAGGTGCTGGCAGCAGAACACACTCCACAAGAAATTATTTCTGTGATTATGACCAAATGTCTGTTGCTACATTGAGTGGAAACTTCTCTTGCTACCTGCCCTGGTTCCAGCCAGGAGAGGGTTAATTTCTGCAGCAGCTGGGAGGGGGCACGGCCAGGACCTGGTTATTCTATACCACTTCACATCATTTTTGGGGAGGAGGGGCAGGAAAGGGACTCTCTTCCCAGCCAGAGCAGCTCTGGCTTAAGGTGAGCATTTTTGTATGTGAATCACTCTTTTTTTTTGTACCTTTTTGCTATTAACACTGTTGCTGTTCCTGTTTGTTTACTCATTCCAGTTTCCAGTAAATTGCTACCTGTGTAAAAACGGTAAATTGTTATCTCAACCCATAGTTTTGATGATGATCTTTGCCTTCCATGCCTCCAATTCTCTTCTCCAGGAGGAGAAGGGGAGGGGAAAGGGGATCCAGTGAGTGGCACAGAGTGGTTTGCAGAGTCTCAGTAGAAGCATCAAACTGGGGGAACCATTCCTAAACCATGGACTCCCCATCAACCTAAACTCCCTAAACCATCAACCCCCCAAAAGTTTCCCAAGAGCATCAGGACTGGGTTGTATCAGATGACTGGGGTCGTGGATGGGGTCATGGTCCTCCAGCCTGGTCTTCTGCTGAAGATGGGGACAGTTTGTCTCCATTTTGTCTCCTTTTCCCACAGAAAAAAAGGTCCAACTGTGCCCTGAAGACACGAAGAAGGGACATTAAGATGCAATGATGCATCCTTCTCCAGCCATGGGAGGCACCTCCAAAACACAGGCCCAACTCTGGGGCTGTGGGACTCGGGCAGCCTCGGATGCCCAGATCCCCAGTGCCAAACTGTGCTACCTGACAACCTGCTGGCACATGGATAAAGGAACAGGAGAAGCGATAAATCACTTTGGCACATTCCCTGGGCATGGCAGCCCTTGATAAAATACCAAAACTCAAGGGAGGGAGTCTGACACCACACTATTCCCAGTGCATTCTGTTGCGCAGATTAATCCTTCTTGATGGAGAATTACAATTAGGGCTCCGTCTTAAGGAGATATCAGCAATCAGATATCTTATCAAATGCCACCTCAATTATTCAAATAATCCCTGGCTCTTAGATTTGGGTGCTGTTTAGGGAGAGCAGTCCGATTAATGTGCTGACACTTCCCCATCACGTCCGACATCCTCAACTTCACGTCTGATTACGGAATTTGCATTCAATTTAATTTTTTCCATCTGGAGTAAATGAATAATCTGAGTACCTACCCCAGCCTTAATTACATTTGTTAAATTAAAAACCTGGGATGTGAGAAATTTAAATGCATGTAGCTCCATGGCCAGACAAACCTGCATGTTCAACCTGCAGCAGCCCTGCCAGATCCTGCTCCAATTTCTCTTCCTTCCCCACAGCCAGGCATCAAGGAAATTACAACTAGAAAACAAAAATTCTTTCTAAACGATGAAACAATAGATGATCTTTTGACATTTCCAGCGCTGTTTGCAAGGGAATGAGATAAAATGTAATAAATTCATATACTTCTGTGTGTTTCTTGGCTCCAGCAGCTAAAATTTCCATCTCTTTATGCAGGAGTCCTGGGGAGCAGAAATCCTTGATAATGCCAAACAATTCGACACTTTATTTTCTCTTTACTCCACACCATGCAAAACACAGGCTTCAAGCTGCCAGCTGCTGGGAGTGAAACCAGATGCCACATCCCTTTTCCATATGGAAACAGAAATGGCCGTGGCTGGGGGGAACGTGTGCTCCCCTCAGTCACAGCCCTCCGTGACCCCAGGGCTCCCTCCAACAGCAAAAACCCCACCACTTCAATGGTTCAATTGTCATTTTCTACACCCAGCCTAGCCCAGGATCCTGGTATCATCAGACCCAGAGAATATGAAAAAAGATTTGCCCCAAGGCACCGTATTTCCTAATTTTAAAATAAAGAAGTAAACAGAGAGGTGTTAAGTAAAAGCTACTGAGTTTGATGTTTTTTTCAAAATAAACTTAGCAAAAGCTTGCTGAATTTCCCTTCCTTTGGAGACGATGAAACTTAAAAGGAATTAATAGGGGGACTCAAAGTGCCCAAATAATCAAAGAATAATTAAACATTAAATGGAAGAAAAAGCATTAGCAGCTCAGACCATTTTAAGAGGAATACTTTACAGATTTATTGGAAATGAGAGATGTCAAATAAATAAATTTGGGTGTTGATCTAGATGTCAGCAGCAATGAAAAGGTTGAGAAAAGTCTTTTCTCAACACTCACAAGGACTGAATTAAATAACTTACATGTCAGTGAGTGCAATGACAGCAACCCTCTGGTCTGAGGCTTGTGAGACCAGTAATAAAACACGGTTAAAAATATTCAGGGAAAGCCATGCTTGGGTAAAGTGAGACAGGTGGAGCAGAATCAAAAATAGTCCTCTCTTTCCTTCCAGCACGCTTGCAGCTCGGACAACACTTCTGCACTCCCAGGAAGCTGGATTTGACTCCCCAGCCCAAAAAAATCCCTTCAGAGGGGTGTAACAGAGCATCCCCCAGGCACAGTGGCCATCAGATCTGGCCATCAGAGCAGGCAACTCGGATGCAGCCTAATGGACCTGCGGCTCCTCATCCTTCCTGACTTTCTCCTGCTTTGTTTGGAGTTAACAGTTATAGTTCCGGAGAAGAAAACATCATGTTTTAGCAATGAGGTCCCCAGCGAGGCTGTTTAAAAATTAATTAGTGCCATGCAACATATTAGCGATGAATAGTAATTTTAGCTTTTGTACCTACTTCATTGCCTTCTACATGGTTGTTATTCCAGCTTTTCCATGGTCCTCCCAGCCAACCAGGACCTACACAGAGCATACCAAGGGAATTATTGACTGTGTCTCCTGGAAATACCCACTTCAACAGCAAGCACACACCCCAGCGTGGTCTCTCTGAACAATGTCTTCTCTCTGAGGCTTTTAAATAAATTAAAGTCATATTTGCTGAGCTGGTTGGGAACCTGCTCTGCTCACAGAGGTGCCCATCATCCCAAAACAGCTGCCCAAGGGCATGAGCCTGTCCAAGAGCAGCACGGGTCTTGTGGCATGGAGGAGGCTGTGGCTCCATCCAGGACAGAGGACAGAGGTCCTCCCTCCATGGACAGACACGGGTGGAGATCACCCAGACTCGAAGGTGAAGAACCTTCAAGGACAGAGCTCTGCCAACCCCAGATGTATCTGCCAGTCCCAAGTGTGGCCAGGATTTTCTGAGCCTGGGAGAGTTTTCAGCCTGGCAGGGGCTGAGCTGTTCCCAAGGGAAAATCTTTTGGGAAACTTCTCTTTCAAGGAGTGTTGTTTGTAAATAGGTTTTGGTTCTCAACACACATGTTCTGAATGTGTTTTTCTCTTGTTCCACCAATGGGACCAGAGAGGCAGTTCCTTTGGTCAACCATGTTATAAGGTGTCCCTGCATCATGTTTATAAGGTGTTCCTGTATCAGAACACCTTATAAAAAGGGTTGCAAACCCTGAAATAAAAACATCCTACCTCATTCTGGGAAAAACCTTGCTGTTGTGATTTGAATCCACGCTTCTATTTCGTGTCTACTAGCAACACCCAAGGATGAAGATTTTCCTCCAAACCTAAGGAAGATCCCATCCCCACAACCCAAAAAGAGATACACCCATAACTCTGAAGGTGAAGATGCTCAAGCCTCAGGGATGGAGCTCCACAAAACACAAGGAAGAATCCATCTAACCCCAGGGTTGGGAATTTCCCCAACCACAAGGAGATCTCCAAAACCCAAGGATGGAGTCTCACAAACTTCAAGGACAGAGCTCCTAACCCTGAGTATGGGGATCACCAACCCTGACAAAGTAGAGCCTCAAAACCCAAGGACCCTCACAACCCTGAGGACAGCAATTCTGCAGGAATAGAGACCCCCCCAACCAAAAATGGAGAGAGAAATCCCTTCCAGAACGAAGACCCCCCCCAAACCTAAGGATGCAAACCCCATCTCCCCCAATCCCACGGAGGGCAAGAACTCGCTGGGGACATCAGTGACTGAAATCTTCACCCCACACTGCACAGAGCAGAACCTGAGGTCATCACCCTGGTCCAGTCATGGCCACCTCCAATCTGCAACGCCAGATGAGCCACCACTGTGCTCCTTTTGGCAGTGAGCGAGGCAGCAGCGACCAAGGAGCCTCGCTGTGTGGAGTGCCTTCAGGTGAACTGCAGAGCTGAGGGGAATTTGCTGGGACATCTGGAATATATTCGTTTTATGGCATGTTTCATATCACAGACAGGTACTTTGAAGCAGTTAAGTAGTAGCAGGGCAGCACGTCCCCATGGGTGGGCTGCGGTTTGCGCTTTCAGCCCGAGCTGCACCAGCATGACAAAGGGGCTGGGGAGACAGAGCTGACGTTTTCCAAACACAGCTTTGTGCCTCTGGGGGCAAATCCAGCAAGAAATTAAAAGCCTAAAGGCCAAAAAAAAAAAAAAGGGAAAAAAAAAGAAAAAAAAAAAAAAAAAGAGAAAGAAAAAGAAAACAAGAAAGTAAACGACCCCCACATCTAAGTGCTGCTGATCCCCACATCAGGCTATTAACAGGCCCATCACAAATTGTCAATTACTCAGATAAATTAAATGGCTTAGCAACTGTGAGGAAAGGCCCTTCTGAAGATTCATCTGCTTTGTGGAAAAGAAATTATTTGGGAATTTAAATTCTTTTCCAGCAGCTTGACACAAGCACCCTGTCAAGCCCACATGTTGATGCTCATACAGCCCTGGGAGGCAGAGGGCACTGAAAGAAGAAGCCAGAGAACCAGAGAATCCCAGAATGGCTTGGGTTGGAAGGGATCTTAAAGATTCTTCCAATTCCCTCCTACTGGCAAAGACCTCTTCCACTACCCCAGGCTGCTCCAAGCCCTGCCCAGCCTGGCCTTGGACACTTCCAGAGATGGAGCAGCCACAGCTTCTCTGGCCACCCTGTGGTGCCCACACAGCCTCACAGGGAACGATTTCCTTCTGACATCTCAACCTCCCCTCTTTCAGTTCAGTGCCATTGAAGTGCTCTGCGAGCCTCCAAAAGCAGGGGGATACAGGCAGGCTCCCACTGGCAAGCCACTAATGAGACTGTGCCTCCTCCTGGCAAAACTATTAAAAGCCTCAGCCAGTGAGGAGGCCAGCAAATGGGATGATTTGACCCAAAACATCTCCATGCAGAGGGAAATCCAGCAACTGAGCTGCAGTTAAAAAAGAAAGGGAGGGGCAGTAACACGAGACAAGAGGTCAGGGTTGCAACCCTGAGTGCAGTGAGGTGCAGTGATGCCAAAACCTGCAGTGATCCCCCAAGGCCCAGCGAGCTGCAGAGATTTACCCCCCAAAGCAGGGAGCCACTGCTTTCCTCTCATGTTAATTCATGAAATTCATCTGTTAAACCCACCTGACTCGAGAGGCAAAGCCCAACTCCTCATTCACAGCTCTTTTAGCTCATGTAAAATTGAGGGGTTGCTCACCTTCAGACACTATTTTGCCAGCAGCAGCAACTCAAAACCCCTTTTAGTGGAAGTTCAGAGGTATAAAAGATGCAAAACACCCCTAAATTATTCACACAGTGTTTCAATCAAAGCTGCACAGTGGGGTAAAGGGAAGGATCTGGTAACCCTGGGGATGTCTCCCCATCTATGTCTGGATGGAAAAACCCTTCTTGTATATATTGAGGAGAAGTGAATGGCGGAGACAATAAAATAAAAGGGTTTTCTGTATCCAAAAAGGGCTGGAAAGTGAGGAATGCAAGGAGTATCCATTTTTCAGGTGCATCCAACCAGAGAATCCTGATTGCATTTGCCCTTTGGCAACTCTGAAGCTTTTCCAAACTTCTACAGCACCAGAGGAGTAAAATTAAAGTGGGGCATGGGAAGAGAAATTGCAAACCAAGAAATCCAGCAAGAAAAGATAAAAAAAGTACAAAAAAAAAAAAAGGGAAAATTAATAGGAAACTCAGAAATTATTATTTTGTATTTCAAATACAGGAGGTTTTCAAAAAAGGAAAAGCCATGGAAAATACTTTTTCTTCCATTTTTTTCTCTCTGTTTTGCTTTTATGTCTTTCATTGAGCATCCAGGTGCTCCTGAGATGGGATTTCCATTTCTCTGGCTCCTTCTTGGGGCAAAACCCCAACAGCCCAATACAAAAAAAACCAAAGCCCAATCCCAAAAGTAGGACACCGAGTCCTGCTCAATCCAGCCTCAGCTTGAGGCTCACTAATTACCCAGTAATAGTATTTATATGCTGCTGGCACACTCGGAAATGCAGCTCCTAATAACCGAGGTCAGCATCAATATTAATGTCCCGGCTTGACTCTCCATATGATGGGACCAACAAGAGACAAAAAAAAAAAAAAAAAGATCACAGCAAAGTGAAAAGAGGAGCAGAAAATGAATTTTAAAAGTATTTTTTCTGTGTTTGGGCAGGAAGGGAGTGCTTGAAATTAAAGTTCTCATCTCTGAGGCATAAATCTTCCGATAGAGCAAAATTTTTCACCATCCATATGCCCTTCCTCAAACTCTGAGTTTCCCCACAGGTAGGAATAGACCAAAAAACCTCTTCTCTTCCTGGGATGGGAATAGATTTCCAAAACTCAGGGAATTAACAGAGTTACTCTAAAACAACCAGCTTCAAATACCTACCCCTGCAAAATTCAGCCCTCTTTTGCTTGCTCATGCAAAACCCCAGGTTTTGGGTTGGCTCAGCTGGAAACAACCTCCTGAGAAGCCCTTCTTTTCCAGTGATAGTTTGGGAGCATATTCCCCCCCAGATATAATATTATATTGCATGCAAATGTACACAGGATATTTGCAGAAATGTGGCTAACACGGGGCACAGCGTGGGTGGCACACACGTCCCAGCACCACTCCATAATTCGATTAAAAACCGTCTTTTCTTAATAATTTCTACGACGAGACACTTGTCACACCAGGAGCATTAAGTTAGAGTTTAAATGGAGTTAATAAAGTATTAATAGCCTGCAGTAAGGCTGTGGTAGATTTGAGCTGCATGTGATCAGTACCCCTTGGTACAAGTTGTTACTGCCAATGTCTGCGCTCAGAAAAAATCAGAGGTCTTCCATGAAAAGTGCAGTTCCAGGAAATCAGATGTTTCTTGTGGAAAGATGCATTATTTTGGGGGTTTTTCCCCACCAGAATGAAAGCTGGCAGTTGAAGAACAAGCATGGATGTGGCATTTGCTCTGTGGAGTGTCTGGTGTAGCATCAACCCACACCACTGGCACGCTAATTCGTGTTGATTAATACTGAAAGAAAACCCAACAGAAGCCATAAAGTTCATGCCCAAGAATTCAACATTAAAACATTGCCAGATCTTCGTTTTGTGGTACTTCCTTTCCAATGCAATTTGAGAATTTCTTCCTTTTTAGTCAAATTCCAAGCAAGAAAAGGGCAAACTGTGGCAAGTATTTGAAAATATATGCTCTCCTTCCCCCAGAAACTGTGGCTATGAAGCCTTTGCTGACACATTTTGAGCTGTCACTAAACAACATCAAGGAGTAACATTGATCCTTCAGGGAAGACCCAGCTCTGCATTGATGACTACAACAGCAGCAGGTAGCACATTAATTAACCCTTCAAAGACCGAGCCCTGGGTTAATGGCTACAGTGGCAATGAGTAAATTGTTGATCCCACAGAGAAGACCCAGCCCTGCATTGATGGCCACACTGTATAGAAGCAGGACTCAAGCCAACTGCCTAAAGACTGCCATAAAAATCAAATGCTACTATTAAGTGATTTCAGATATTGCAAGATTATCTCCAGAGACTAATTATAACCTCGTTTGGCAATCTGGGTGGAAAGCACACTCTGCAGTTGTAGCCTTGGCCATCAATTCTGGTCAAACCTGAGATCTTTCTAAAGAGCCATTGTGTGACCCAGTGGAAATGGCAATTTTTCATATGGAATTTTTCCCAAAGCTTAAATCGCCTCTTTATTAAATATTTCTTAGTTCTAACTTGTGGAAAGAGGCTGTGAGGTCTATTCCAGGAGGAGCAGTCTGTGAGAAAATGTCAGAGGGTAAAAAACGTCTCAGTGAAAAAATCCAAGGATTTCCACTCGAGATGCTGAGCGGCACCACCAGAGGACCCAAACCCTAAAACAAGAGGGGTTTGTTTTTCTTTGTTGGGGTGATGAAAGAAGAACCATGAGAAGGAGTAACACCTTCTCCAGCTGGAGATGGCCATCACCTTTTGGGCACTCAGAAATGCTGTCTCTCCAGCCCAAACCCTCACCAGAAGACTCTTCCCCACCATTTCCAAGACAGAGGAGTGAAGGGAGAGCGCCTTCCTCCAACCTCTCCAGCAGCAGCAGAGAAAACACCAAAATCACCACACCTTGCAAATCCCTCCCTGCCTTCCCCTCCCCAGCGCCTGCTTTCCCCAGAGGATCCTCCAAGATGTCCAAAACCTGCTCAAAATCACGACCTGCAAACAAATAACTGAAATCAAACAAGAAATGGAGTTAATTAAAAATGAAATTCAAAAGTGGAGCTGCTGAAGTCAACAAGGCTGCACGATCAACTCGCCATACCAGACACGGCTGCTTTACCAGCGCTCCAAGTTTGCCCCCGTTGGTTTCCCATGAAATGGGAGCTGCAAGGACTGAGAACTAAAAGTGATTTTGAGGGCTGCTGCAGCTTTTCAGCTCTCTGATATTATTGGCTGATCTCCTACACAGCTGCTCCCTGCTGAATAGAGACATCCCACCTCCAATGACGCTGGCCATCAACCAATGCGGGAATAAATGCAAGTTTTGGGTTTTGTGGGGTTTGCTTTTTGTTTTTTTTTTAGTTGATGTGAATTATTTGGAGATTATTTTTGGCTAAGGAATACATGGTGATTTATCCAAAACTGCATTTAGATGGAAAAATCCTCACTTTGCTGTCTCATCCCCACCTAAGTGGGCAGCTGCAGGTGGTCCAGTGCAGTGACCACCATCTACAGCCAAGTGGGTCAGGACTATTTAATACCAAAAACTGGGGAGAAATATTTTTTTTTTTCCTTCAGCAACAAATGCTCTTTTTCCCAAAGTGCTAGTTCAGCATGGAGAAAAACATTCCATTTTGAAATGCCTCAATGAAATTTAATTTTTGGTTTGAATCAACAGCTTCACTCGGTGCCATTTTAATGCTATTTTATGCTGAAATGTCAATTGGAAACTAACATTTTAAAATGTCAAAACATTTCACGTCTGCAGACGGTGCCGATAGTTTTTTGCTTCCATGTGTCCAAACAGAAAACGCTTTTGGAATTTTACCATGGAAAGGAAAAAAATGTATATATTATATATATGTATAAATCAATATTTTGACTTCTTGGAATGAAAACAAAGTTAAAATACAATATTTCCTCTAAGATGCAAACAATATTTTCTGACAGGCTGTAATCACCAAAAATCAACCTGAGCCAAATGTTTGCTACCACGGTCTGTTATAGCTCGATGGCAAGAAAAAAGATTTTTGATATTGTAGCCTCCCTGAACCCTTTTTTTTGCCAATTATTTCCAGGGTGCAGGAAGCTCCTTCCACCACACAGAACCATCTCCAATGCACTGATTTTCCTTAATAGTGGAGGAAATAGCCTCAAAAAATGATGATTTTTCTCCACTAGAAAAGGAAAATATGGGCAGGGATGTGAATTTTTTTGGGGGATTTTCCCTGTATTTTGCACTGATGATACTTTTACCCTCACCAGTTTGGGGGAACTGGGGAGCAAATGGAACTGGGAGGTTTTTAGCACACCCATGCTGGCTGCAGGGAACACGTGCACAGGGTGTGGGGGTTTTATCCAATGTAAATGCAATTATCCAGTGATCTAACCTTTTAAATTCCTGCCTTGCCCATGCCTTACCAAAAAAACAAATGGAAAAAAAACAGGAAAAGAAAGCAAATAGAAGACAAGCAATTCAGGGCAATCACAGTAAAGAAAAAAAAAAAAAATCAGAAATTTGCTTATTTTTCTGGTTCCAGACGCAAGGTGTAAACCCACAGCGCTAGCAAATGGGATGAAAACTGGTAGTTTTGGTAGTTTTTATCATCCAAGTTTCTTGTTCTAAATCTCACAGCTCCATCATCCTCAACAGCACAGCTCAGCCACCCTCCATCACCTTTACATCTCCTCCAAATTTCTATTTTTCTCCTTTTTTTTTTTTTCCGAGCCCGGGCTACAGCCCCGCGCGGGGAATAAGCGCAATTATCTCGTCTCGCCACATTTTTCCAGCTCTGCCTGAGGTTTAATTAAAGCCAAGAGAAAAACACAGAGGAGCAGCACTGGGTTCTGATATCACCCCACCACATGTGGCAGGGAGAGGGGGGAAAAAAATGGGGGGGGAAACCACACAGAGAAAAAATATAGGGAAAAAAACCCACCCCTCTTCATTGTTGACTTTTTAATTTAGCAAATCTTCCTGGATATTGCTCCTTTATCACATTTCCCTCAAAAATATATATCTATAAATATCTATATACGTGGCTATGCAGGTATCCATGAATATATGGACAGTAGGATACACACACACACTCTATCTCTATAAAAAATATATATATAAGTGTAGCCTAATCCCCTGTAATCTCCTTGAATTACACCTCAACCACCCTCCTCACAGGTGACCTTTCCACAAAAGGCTGTTTCTATGCCAACAGCATTGTTTGAGTCAGGCAAGAGAAAAAATACAGCACAATAATCTGTAATTTTTCCTTAATTCAGTGATTTCACCCACGGTTAGGAGCCAGTTGGTGCTAGAAACGCCCTGGTCCCAGGAAAAAAATAATATGAAAAATTAACTAGTTTTAAAAATTAACTAAATTATCTGGGATTTGAATATGAAGGGAAGAGGGCAGTAACCTTGACCCAATTTAGATTTTGACTAAATTTCTGGAATTGTTTTTTCAGTGTAATTCCTCTCCTCTGGCGGTTTAGAATCTGCATTTCTGTCTCCTGCTCCATCCCATCTCGACAACACAATCCACAGGTATCAGTTCCTACCAACAAGTCCAAGTATGGAAAAATGGAATTTTTTTTTCCATTTTTACTGTTTTTTGAGGAATTCCACCAAGTAGCTCGCCTCCAGTGAGGAAAAAAAAATAAAATTACAAAGCATAACAGATCTGAAAAGCTTGAGAAATTGTTATAAAATACACCGAGCCAGCAAATAATGTCAGGTAATAAGTGGTTATGAGATTTGACTGAGCAAAAGCAGCTCGATAGAAATAATTTTCCAGAGAAAAATACTCTTTTGGGTCTAGATAACGTTATTGCATTTAAAATTTGGAATATTTTCCCTCACTTTTTTCAAATCCTGAAGTTCCAACTCAGCCCATAAAGCTCATCCCAAAGCAGAGACTCTAACAACGATACAGAGAAAGAAAAAATGAGATTTTTCCAGCACAAGTTTTGGTTTTTCCGGCATATTTTGGAGAGTGGCACAAGGACCCATTGACTGTTGGATTGAAGCATCCCCAAAATTATCTTTGTCTGGCTTGTTGAGAGAGGGACAACCTCCAGATTCCTGCAAATTCTTCTTATTGGCTGGTGGGGATTTATTTATGGTTTTCTTCTGACCCAACCCCAACATCTTCATGGGTCCCAGGAGGGAAAATATTTCCCAACAGATCCATCTCACAAGCACTGAACCAAGAGGATAAAAATACTGGTTGCCATGGGAACATAAACTCTGGAGTTTGAAAATACCAGAATTAAACCTTACACTAATTTCAATCCTTAAATCCCTGTTTTCGCATCTGTGTTTTGGTGGGTTTGAGAGTTTTGGAGCAAAAAACCTACATTTCAAGACCTCTGCCAAGGTTTAACATCCTTACAGATATTTTCCCACAGCTGGATGCATCCCCAAGCCAGGAATAAATTTATAAATTTAAAAATTTAAATTCAGAGTTAAATTTAAAATAGAAATTATTTTCTAATTTAATAAAAATTTTATAATTTAATAAGATACATTATTTTCTAATTCAATAATCTACATAACTTTTAAATTAAAAACAAGGATTGGTCCTGGCTTGTGGAATCAGTTCTCACCATCCAGCCTTGGAATCTGCCCACAGACAATTCCTGGAATCACGGCAAGGAGTTGATCATCCAGGGCCAATAGATACAAAATCAATTTCTGTATGGTTTTTTAAAAAAAAAAAGCTTCTGAGAATAATTTTATTTGCTCAAAATACACTGCAATCAGTTAAGAAATATTAAATAATAATAATAATAATCAGACCCCAGCGCTAACGATGCTCAGGCAGAGAATTCCCTGTTCAGTGGCAGCAAGAGCTTCAAGCAGATTTAATGCAACTTTTGGAGTTGGTGTTGAGCGAAATTGCTCAGCCCAAACAGGGAAAAGCCACACTCAAAGGAAAATAAATAATGCTTTACTCATTAATAAGGAGTAAATTTGAGATAACAAGCACAGGGATTGGTCAGCTAGGGAAAGCTGAGTGATAATCAAAGGATCATGAGAGAGAAGGGGCCAACATTCCTTATCACAAGGGAAGATTCCAGTCATTAAACTTGAGTTTCCAAAGGAAAAATGGAATCCACTCCCAGTATCAGGAAAACACAGAGTTACTGCAACTAATTTGCAGACAACAAGAAGAAAATTACTTTACACCAGCATCAGAGGAGTGCCGAGGGTTGGGAGGGTTTGCCATGGGGTGCTGTGGGTTTTTTGGATGCTTTCCCAACACAATCCCAAGTGTTTGGAGCTTTGGAAGGGCTGAAGCAGCTCAACCACCTCCGTAACAAGGGTTAAGTTTCCTTAAAACACAATTCAGGCTGATGCTTTGGACTCCCCCCAGTCCCAGCTGCAGAACTTCAGGTGACAGCGACAACGTGGCACCCTGATGTTGCCACAAATAAGAATTCCCACTCTCTTTGCTCCCAAAACAGGGGGGATGCTGCATAATTTCATTTCTCTAGAGGACCAAGCCACAATCCTGCTGCATTTTGAGAAAAATCTCCGATTTGGGGCGTTGGGGATGTTCGTGGCACATTCCATCGGGTGTAGAAGCAACCGCGGGAATTTACTTACCCAGGTGACGCTTTCCTTTGGCAGCAATATGCTCCCCAAACCCCAAAAAATGGGGGGAAAACAGCCTGTGGGCCCAAAAAGGGTTTTTTTTTTCACTTCGAATTCCTAGCTGGGAGAGGAGGCCTGGCTGCTTGCATGCCTCCACATTAAAAAAAAAAAACAAACCAAAAAGCATGAAAAAGCAAAAGGAAAAGAAAATCAAGAAAAAGGGGAGGAAAAGCGAAACAAAACAAGCGAGGAGAAGGTGTGGGAGGGGGAGAGCAAGGAAAAGCAAGTAAAGCAAGGAAAGGAGAGGAAAAAAAGGCAAGCTCCTTGGTGCAGTTTGGGAAAAAGAAAAAGCAGAGCAGCTTTCCCATCGCCCCACAATCCCTCGCTGGCCCCCAGTGGGCTTGTGCAAACACCATCGGAGCGGCCAGCGCTGGCCACGCTCCTGGGGCTGGGATTTTAAATAAATATGGGAAACAGCAGCAGAGAGGGGCAGGGGGAGAGGCTGGACCCCCGTCCCGGCAGGGAATCTGCATTTGGAGGATGCTAAAAGGTGGATTTGGGGGAATCTGTTTCTCCCATAGGGATGAAAATATGATTTTCCAGGTAGCGCGGGAAGGGTAAACTTGGTTTTCAAAGGGTAAAGGGAGTGAATGGATTGTGTTTAGTATATATGTGTATATTCAGAATTAATTTGGGGTTTTTTGGTAATCCAGGCAGAAATTCAAGGTGTGATTATGGCAGAGGGAGAGGGGGGAGGCTACCACATCACCTAAAGCCACTATATATCTTATATCTCACACCCATGTCATATTTGTTTTATGTTACAGATTACATTTATAGAAGTTTAGATGTTCTCTAGCTTTATATGTTTACAATGCTACATGTTTTATATATTACATAATATATTAGAGTAATAGGTATTAGTTACATTCCAATAACAGATTATACATTAATCTATTTTATATTGCATGCTACCTATTATAAAATATAGGATCAATACATGATTTAGTCTCTATTCATTTCCTTACATGGTTATACATCTATGATGTGATGGGAATAACATATATTATGTATTATTCTACTGTATATTATCTATCATTCCCATATATTATTTGTCTGATGCCAGATGTATCAAATGGATGGATTTATACATGTATGAGCTTCAGGGTTTTCTTCAGGGTATTCAGTGGGGAAAAATTCTTTTCCCAGAGGTACCTGGCACCACTGGAAAAGCACTGCAGAGCACAGATTTGGGAGAAAGTGGCCCTTGCACACCTGGCTGGCAAGGGAAGATGCTGGCAGCTGTTTGCAGCTCCTGGCACTGAATCCACCTCTCTCCCCCTGCAAAACTCCATTGCATCATTTCAGAGATGCTTTCAGTGCCCAAAAAAAATAAAATTTAAAAAAAATAAATTAAAAACAATTCTCCTTTACTGAGTATCAACCTCACAAAAAGGAGCTGAAATTTGGTGCTTTTCCCCACTCGGAGTTTTTATCTGGACCTGGTTTTTCAGTCCATCCCAGTTAAAAAAAGAAGTCAATAAAGGGAAGATGAAAAGCTATTTATTAGGATTGATAACAATCATTAAAACTAGCTGGGTAGGAAAGAACAATTCTGCTCCAGAGAAGGAAGAGGGGGAAAAAATGCAAATTCTGCATGAAAAGAAGATATTTCCCTAATCGCCCCAATCAAACGCTGGTGCAATTATCTGTGGCCAACCCAACGGGTTAAAATTATCCTCTTCATCTCCGGACACAGTGAGGAGCCGAAAAAATGTTTCATTTTAATAAAAATGAAATCTGGACCCTGCAGAAAGCAGCTTCGCTAATGACGTGTTTACACAGAAAAAGACAATTTCTATTTAATGGTGATTACTAGAGAGAAGAAATTAAACTTCTCAGAGTCTATGGGTTAGGGATAATGGGAAGAAAGTTATTGAGGGCGTGTAAATCAGGATGTGGGAACGGCCACGCTTGCGGACAGCTCAGCGCACACAGCTCTGCTTGGCCGGGTCCTAGCGGGCAAGAATGGATGTTTTGCTATGCAGATTTATGTGCCTGTGTATTTGCATATATGCAAATCTCCGCGTGCGTTGCACACGTGCGGCGGCGCGGGGAAAAGCGGGAGACGCGCCTGGAAGCGCGCGTGGAAACGGGCACGCACAGGTGCAGGCACAGCCAGGGAGCCCAGTGCACACCTGTGAACACACCAAGGCTCCTGGCAGCCGGCACAGCAAGGCTCAAACGCCCCAGGAACGCTCACGGGTGAACGCAAACACGCGTGGGACACGCGTGTGCAAGCACGCGTGCAAACCCGCCAGCGCACACGCGGCCGCTGGGTAAAATCCATTCCTCACCGCGCCCCAGGCCCTGCTCCGCGCTCCTGGGATCTTGGGGTCCCACTTCTCAGTTCAAATGTGGAAAATAGGGTTTGATCCTGAAGCTCTGCCAGGATTTCAGGGTTTGGCGCCCCAGGTGAGCGGAGCAGATCCTTCCTATTCGTTCTATTTGTTTAATTAATTTTTAATTATCGTTCTCTTTTGAAATTATTTTTTTCAGGATTAAAAGAGATCATTAATTTCTTTCTGAAGTAGCCAAAATCTTTTCACACCCATCTCCTATTTAGGACGAATTAAGTTTTGGGGGTTCCTCTTTGTGCCAAAGCCATTTCCATCCCGCACCGACCTGTGCAAACCCATCCTGGGGCAAAATCCCTCCAACGTCAGGCTTTAATGTCTGCTGCTTTCTAGAGCAGAGCAAACATCTGCAGAACAAGCCCAGATGCGAGTGGTGTTCCCCCCCCTCCTTCAGGAATTTCAGCTCCGAGGCACATAATAAGGCAACGTCTGGGATGGTTTAATAATAGTAAAATTAAAATCGTTCCCGAAGCAGAGTGAAGGGCACACTCGCGAGGAGGTTTGCAAAACAAAAACGAGCCCCAAGCTGAAGTCTCAGGGGAACAGTTGGATCAGAGGAACAGTAAACAACGCACAGAAATGCAACTTAATTATCTTTACAACCCGAGTACGCAACCGGCTGCCGCAGTTTTCCACGGATGTGGGAGCAGAGAGGTGCCGGCATCCCCAAAGCCAGAGCTGCAGCATCCCCAAAAAGCCAGGAAAAATGATTCTTTCTGCAAGGTTTTGCTTGAATTGTCAGTCAAGGGCTGCAAACAGCAGGGCTGATGTAAGATTGGGGATTCTCATCCTGACTTCTTGTTCAGCTCGGTAAAACACAACTTGTTGGCAATTTTTTGCTTATTTTTTTAAGAACAACAAACTCTTGGCTTGACCTCGTCAGGTCTCACTGCATACACGACCACGGAGCCTCCTGCATTAACATCAGCTGGGGAACTGCCACCCCTCTCTCACTGGGATGCTCTGCCATGAAAATAGCTGTAAAAAATGGGAATGGCCAGGAAAAAAATGTCCATTTATATATGGATATATATATATTTACATTTATAACCTGGAAATTGTGTTAATTTAAAGTGAGGACGCTGATGAGGAGCGAAGTGATGTTTGAAATCAAAGCATGGGAATGGTATCGAACCAGGGATGCTGGAAAGGAGCAAACCAAGGATGCTGAGTAGCTCAAGGATACAAGAATCAATCCATGGATGTTGGCTCTTATCAAACTAAAATCTCCAGCTAAACACAAAATGAAGATGCCCACAAGGGCCAAAGCTCAGACCAGGCCTGCAGATCAGGTTCAAGAACATCCAAGAACATTCAAAGCATCTATTATGCAACCTGAAGGTGCATAAATCCATGGAACCTGCTAGGATGCACCCACTGGATGTATTTCCTGAGGGAAATGGCAGAGCCACTATCCAGCATGGTTGAGAAGTGGCAGTCTGCACTGAATGGAAAAGGGGAAATAAAACCAGAGGGGAACTTGGGGTGCTGGGGGTGAGAGCTGGACAGGCCCTGGCCCAGAACCCCCCGGTGCTGGGCTGAGCCCCCGGCACGGGCAGCAGGGGAGGGGGGATTCTGCCCCACTCAGGTGAGACCCCAGCTGCAGAACTGCCCCAGCTCGGGGGTCCCAGCACAGGAGGGACCTGGAGCTGCTGGAGCCAGGCCAGAGGAGGCCATGGAGATGCTCCAAGGGCTGGAGCCCCTCTGCTCTGGAGCCAGGCTGGGAGAGGTGGGGGTGTTCACCTGGACAGGAGAAGGCTCCAGGGAGAGCTCAGAGCCCCTGCCAGGGCCTAAAGGGGCTCCAGGAGAGCTGGAGAGGGACTGGGGACAAGGGATGGAGGGACAGGACACAGGGAATGGCTCCCAGTGCCAGAGGGCAGGGATGGATGGGACATTGGGCAGGAATTGTTCCCTGTGAGGGTGGGGAGCCCTGGCACAGGTGCCCAGAGCAGCTGTGGCTGCCCCTGGATCCCTGGCAGTGCCCAAGGCCAGGCTGGATGGGGCTGGGAGCAGCCTGGGACAGTGGGAGGTGTCCCTGCCCATGGCAGAGGGTGGAACTGGATGATTTTAAGGTCCTTTCCCACCTAAACCATTCCAGGATTCTGTGACAGTTAAAATTAAACCAAAATCCTGTCTGGGCTCAAACCAGGGATGTCAGCTGGGATCAATCCAGGGATGCTGGCCTGGGATTAACCAAGGCCACTCGCAGAGCAAACTGAAGATGTAGCCAGGACCAATGCCAAGACACTGGCCTACAGCAAAGCTCAGCAACTCTCCATTTGAACCCAACTTTTTAAAAAATGCTAATCTTGATGTCTCCCAGGCTGCCAACAGCCTGGCAAGGTCCTGCACTGCTCCACAGCCCCTACAGCAAGGCAGCAATTGGTTTTTTTATTAACCTGACTGAACTAGCTGGGAAAAACAGAAACATTTTCTGGCACAGCTTGGACCACAAAAGGTCCAAGCAGCTCCTGGCTGCAGAGCTAAGGGCAGCCTGGGGCTGTCTGCATGGTGCAGGCATGCCTGGAAGTCAGCTCAACTCCCCAAAAGCCCATGGGCTATTTCTACCCATGGCGTGGTTTTTTCTGCAAAAAACATTCATTGCTGCCATTTAACTCATGACACAGCTTGAGCACATCAGTTCAGTTGTATTTTGCTCAAGAAGTGCTTTTCATCGAGACTTTCTTGCAAAACACACTGCTAATAACTTCTGCACCCAACACAGGGTTTGGTTGTTTAAATGGTGATGCTCTTTTTCAAGGGATATTCAGCTTTCAGCTAAGGTTTCCAGCAATCTCCTGAACTAACCAAAACCTTCCCAAAACTCTGTATTTAGTTCTTAAACCCATCAGAAAGCCTCAAAATTTGGGTGGCTTTTGAAGATTGGGGGGATTTTTGACACCTGTCTGTATTGGCAAATCAGATGTCTGAAGTGAAGAGTAATCCAGTCTTTACCCAGCTTCAAAAGTAAAATTTTAAAAAAGCCTCATGCTTTGAAATTCAGTTACCTGCCTTTTTGTTTTTTTCTTTTATATTTTAAAAACCAGGTGATTTTTCCTGGAAACATAAAATTTTTCACCACTCCCTTGGCATACCTGAGCTAGATTTAAGCCTCAGAAGTAACACTAAGAAAGAGAAAGCTGCAAAAAATCCTGGATTTCCTGCAAACCCAACAGCAATGCAACAGCTGGAAGAAAAACCCAGTCCTCAACCACCCACCCCAATTACACTCAGTTTCCAAACTGGACAACAATTAATTCCTCAGTTCAGCTTTCAGGACAAGAAAGCCACATTATAATATTCTTCTGTCCTGGGATGAAGATAAATTAAAACCTAAATGTTGCTAAAGCCCCATTTGATGCTGCATCCTGAAAAAGTATTAATTGCAAAATGGTTTTCTAATTACTTTAACAAGGATGGAGCTCTGACAGGGTGAGGTGTGAATGCTCTGCAACCCCTCCAGCCTCTTTTTCCACACATTTAAGTGCTGTAATGTCACAGTCCGGCACTGGAGAAGTTTGGGCCACAGTTCTATGAGCTTTGTGCTTAATGAGGGGTGCCTAATGAAAGTTGGGAAGCACTGACTTCGTCAGGAGACCCTGCATCAAGCCTGTCCTAGGGTTTTTTTTTTTGGGAAGTGAGCATCCCTGGCCGTCTGGCCACTCATCCCTGCAAGGTCGTGCCTGCAATAATTCAGGATTTTGGCTCGTGAAGGTGCACCAGCCTGGCAGCATCAAGGCTCTCCACCAAAATAATGCCAAACAGTATCCTGAATTAGGATACTTCTGAGGCTTTTTCCACCCAAATAATCCCTGAATTTTTCTGATGGTTAATGGTGACTGGGTTCCCGGAGAAAGGAAGGCACATGAAAAGATATGGATGCTCTTAAAATCCTTGGAAATCTCTTTCCTTGTGTTACTTTTGAGGCTTTTTCCACCCAAATAATCCCAAATAATATCCTGAATTATTCTCATGGTTAACAGTGACTGGATTCTAAGAGAAAGGAAGGCACACAGAAAGATCTGCACGCTCTTAAAATCCTTGGAAACACAGAAGGCTGAAAGCTCGCAGGGATGCAACCCCAAACCCATCTGTTAAACACAACGAGGATGAGGATGCTAGAAAAATAAGGATGAAGGCAACAGTGCACATCCACCCTGGCTGGCTGCCAGGTGACAAGGAGCCCCAAAAGGACAGGGAAAATTAGCAAGAGCAATCAAGTCACCGAGACAGAGACCTGGTGGCACGCGGCGCTGGGTTAATGGAGCTCTGCAGCAGCAGCTGGCAGCTGCCTCGGCAAAAAATCCACTCTTTTGCCCCAAATGAGAGGCAGAAACACACAGCTTCAAGCAGCCCAAGTTGCCATTTTGGCCATCCCAAATTTTAGGTGCTTTTCTAAACCTCAAGTGGCAGCTCCAGTTAATTGAATCAAACCTGAGGTGTCCCCGTCAGGAGTTCCCCCCCAGTTTAGCCAAGGCAGTCACTACTTTTAGACAGCCTCAGGAGGTGCCTAAAAATGCCAGGAAAATACACACACGCACACACTGTGCTGGAAGGTGAGGCTTGGAGGTCAGGTAGTGTCTTAAAAAGAAACATTTTGCAGGTTTTTAAACGAATTTGCTCCCCTTTGATCTCTTAGGGGGAGTAAGGGTGAGCAGCTTGCAGGGGGGAGTGGCAGGTGGGCATTTCCCATGGCTTCTGGAAGGATGTGTAGTTGAATATTTCCATTACTATCAGGAAAGCAATATATTTACATCGAGATACCCTTGTTCCTATGTCCAAAAATTATTATTTTCTTTTTGCTTTTATTTTTTTCTCATGGGGCACAGGCAGTTTTTGGGGGAGGGACCGAACGTGTGCAAGGCAGAGCTATAGGAAACCATGGGATACAAGGATCAGGGAAAGACGTAGTGCCACTCAAGAGGTGTTCAGAGGCATTTTTAAATTTAAAAAAAAGGGCTTTTCTTGAGATAATACAGGATTTGCTCCCCTGGTTTGGTGGGCAAATCCATATTCCAGTGGTTTAACACCCAGAAGGGTTGGGAGTTCTCTGGAATGATGAATATGCAAAGAGCAGCATCTAAGACAAAGATAATTGGATCATTTTATATATATATATTTATATATACACTTTAAAAGAACATTTATACACCTATCCTATACATGTAAGAGAATATTAGGGGAGAAAGCAGAGAGAAAGATATATAGAAAAAATATGGATATGTAGAAAAAAATATGTGTATATATTGGCTTAATATATTGGATATATTATACTTTAGATTTCCAATGGATATAATATTAAATTTATATAATAGTGTGGTTATAGGGATATAATACACACAGTGCATTCATACAATATTTCCAGTGGCTGGATATAAATTAATACATCAAATATATTCAATGGATATAATGTAATATATCCAATCTATTTAATTCATATTCTATCAATCTATCTTTTATCTCTTTTTATATATATATATATAGATATAATTTCCTATATATATGTATCTATGTCTGTGTACATATCCTAAATATATATATCCTATATATAATATATCCTCTCTACATATCCTATATATATTTTTAATAGAAATATATTTATGAGAAAAACTCAATATTATTAGTGTAAGTTATTCAAAATAATCATTCAACATAATCCAACAGATGGATTTAATGTAACATATCCAACACACTCAATGTGCATCCAACATATAGATTTATATTTAATATCCAATATAATGGATCTAATGGCTGGCTGCAATGGAATCGAGGTGCTATAACCTGTATATTTATTATTTATATCTGACTTCCATAAGCATTAACCCCTTCTGTTGCTGCTGTTTTCATCTATTCGTCAAACTTCCATAAAAACCCCAACTTTTCCCAAGTTTTTGGTTTTCTCTCCTCTCACACACTGCTGAAAATCAGCATTTTTCTCAGATGAGCAATGAAATCATTTCCCCTCCATTTCGGGGTGCACTGTGCTGCCAAAAATAGCTATTTCTGGAAAGGCAGCATGTGTGACACTGCAGAAAACAAACTGGCCATTCTAACCAGCTTTTTGGAATTTCCTGACATCTACACAAGCACCTGTTAATTGTGGGGGTGGCTCTGGCTCTGAGTATTTCACCCCACTGGGAATTCCGCTTTTTTGAGGGGTTTTCCCTGAATTTTCACCTGGATTTTCCTTTGCCATGAAGCCCCGCTCCCATATCTGTGCCAGGATGCTGCAGCCCTGAGCACCATCCAATGGCCAAGGGTTTGATTTTGCTTTTCAAAATAATAAATTCCCCCAAAAACCAAAAAAAAAAAAAATCTTGGAGGAATTGATTTTTGTTTAATATTTTGAAAAAATAATTTCCCTGAGCTGTGACACCCAACTGCACACGGTACCGTGATGGATCCCAGCTCCATCCCAGCACCTGAACCACATCTACATGCAGCAAAAGAAGGGAAAAGGAAGAGGAAGGACGGGCAAAAAATGGGAGAAATTTCAAAACCGAAAGGTTTTTAGAAATAAAAATAACACTGAAATAATATCTGCTTGAGGAGCAGAACTAATACCCAGTGAGACTCCAAAATTCAACCAAAACCCCCAAAAGCTTTGTCTCTATCCCTGCCCGTGGGGTCCATTTCTGGTAGCAGAAATGGATCATTTTATAGCAATAAATAGATGATACTGAGAAATATATACAGCTATAAATATAGTACCTCTAATTAATGCTATTATAAATATTAGATACACCATAGCACAAGAATAATTCCTTATTATATCAAGCATTATGTGGCAATCTATAATCAATATATCACTATATATCAAGCCTTATAAATACATATATCAATGTGAATAGATCCCAATCAATTCTTGTAATATAGGATTATGTCATGTAGTTATTTAATTATTTATAAATATTTGTGTGTTATGTTCACTCATTGCAGGTTATTATTATATTGCTGTGTCTCATACATTTCCACAATAATATTTATGGCAATAAATATAATTTATCAGTATATACATAGTAAAAAAAATTAAGGAAGCCGCTTTTTGCAGATTGGCAGCAACTTAAGAGAAAATAAAACCATATTTAAAAATCCCTCAAACCCCCCTAAAAGATTTGGAGGAAAACTTCACACCTGAGCAACGCTGCGAACATCCCCTCAAACCCCAGCACACCGGGGCAAGTTATCCCAACCAAGATAAAAGAACTTATTTAAATATTTTTATTTTTTTGAAAAAAATCTTTTTTTCCCTTTTTCTTTTTTTATTTTTTTTTTTTTGCCCACAGAGCTGGAGCTGGGAATCCATTAGCCTTTAATGAAGTGAAACCCTCATCTTGCCGGAGCCACCTCATTTAGCGCAATTGTTTCGCAGCCATTACGGAAAGACAATTACAAGGAAGCGGCGAGAGTAATTGGAAATGCTGGCAGGAGTTGGGCGAAATGATAATAAATAAAAATATTCCCCCTAATAAGCTTGCCAGGAGGGGGGTGGGCTGGAGAAAATCAACATAATTAGAACTGAACCTCAGTGAGGAAAAACAGACAGCGGGGTGGCGAGCGCTCGGCGTGGAGGAGTGGGGGGAAAAGTGGAGAAAACTTTGGGTTTTTTTTTTTAGTCAAAAACCAGCAGGGGAAAGAGTTTCCCCCACCTGTATACACAGCCATCAGGAGCAAAAAAATGGTTGGAATGGGAGATGCTGTCCTCCTCCATCACCTGTTCCACGCTGGAATTAAAGCCAAAATAAAAGCTGAAAAGTGGGATGGGTTTGCTCCTCCTCATCGAGGAGCATCATTGGGCAACAGGGATTTCTCCTCATGGAGGGGGGGGTTTAATGTGGAAAATACAATTGTTTTTGCAAAACCCGTATCATTTACATAAGAGCAGAAAGCATTAAGGATGTGGATCTGGGGGAAAAGGGTTAAATCATACTCAAAACACAAGGAGCTGTTGGTGGGTTCCTTTTATGCTGCTAAAATCCTTTCTTTTTCCACCAAATAATCCCTGTCCTCTGCAAAACCTCTGTTCCCTGTTCTCATTCTCGTCCCAACACAACGTTGCTTTAGCAGCTCTTCCACAACAGTTTGCAGGAAAAAAAAAAACCCTTAAAATTGGGGCTTTGCACCCAAAAAAGTCATTTAAGCAAAGGTTTGCAGAAAAAAAGGTCCTTCAAGCACAGATTTGTACCCCAAAAAGTCCCTACAACAGGGGCTTGCACTCAAAATGTACTTTTAGCAGGGTTTTTTAGCAAAAAAAAACCCAGTCTTTAAAGCAGAGCTTTGCAGAAATAAAGTCCTTCACACAGGCTTTTTAACTAAAGGTTGTCCAAAAGGGGTTAGTACCCCAAAAAAACCTCCCTCAAAAAAGAGTTTGCACCAGAAAAGCACCTTTAAAATAGAGGGTTTGAATCAAAACCATTCATTGCATCCTAAAATGTCCTTTCAACGGGTGTCTGAACCAAAAAGTCTCTCAAACAGTGGCTTTGCACCAAAAACCACTTTAAAAAAGACAAAAAGGACTTTCAGTCAGGTGTTGGCACCTGAAAAAAGGCCTCAGACCAGGTGGTGTCACATAAAAAACTTCCCCAGGACCTCTCCCCTCTGCAATATCTGCTCCAAAATCCAGCAGCATTCCCAAGGGCTGGAATAGTTTCCATCACAGCGAGGGTTTTCCCAAAATCCAGAAAAAATATAATTTATGTTCTGTATTAAATTGTAATTTATGTTCTGCTCAGAGTCTCTGCAATCCTGCTGGGGCAGGTGGGAAAAGCCAAAATGCTGGGAGCAATCCCCAGCCCTGACCAGGATCACCCCACATATAAAATACCCATCAAAATAATAAAAAGGCCCCCAAATTCATAAAAAATCCTCCCCAATGAAAAAAATATCCCCAAATATAAATACCTCCAAATAAATTAGAAAATTTAAATTAAAAAATATACCAAATAAATTGTAAAATACAGAAAGAATGCTCCAAATAAAAATCAGGATACCCCCAAAATAATAAAATATCCCAAATAAATAACAAAATACCCGCAAAATAATAAAATACCCAAATTCAATTACAAAATAAGCCTAAGTAAATGACAAAACTCCCAAATAAATAAGAAACTACATCTCAAAAGTAATAATATACTCCCTCAAATAATAAATTATATTGAATAATGAATAAAATATCCCCCCAAATGGTCAAATAGTCCAAATCTGTGCCCCAGCCCTCTGGAGCAAAGGCGATTTTCATTTAAAAACCACGCACGTTTTTTTCCTTGCCAGTTCCCAACTCTGTTAAGATCATTATCACAGAATGGGAGCAGAGATAAAACATTTTTATTTTCTTTTCCTTCTAGTGGGATTTTGTAGCAGAGCATCCCCCACTCCCAGCTCTCATGGAAGTCAGCTCATGTTGGGAGTTAATGTTTCGTTAATACATAGGGTTTTTGTTAATTTATTTTACTTTCTTTTACTTTTCCATATTTCTCCTTGGTCACTAATTATTCTGCTCCCAAAGGGATTATTACAATTCTCCCAGTGACTTTTTTTACCCTTGGTACCTTCCATAAGCCACAGGTGATGCTCATGCCACAATAATGTGTTATTAAATAATATTAAATTATTTCAAATGATGTAAAATCATTTAAAGTACATTAAATGTTATCAAAAATATAAAATATTACTAAATCTTATTAAATATTCTGCAAAGCCATACACACAAATATTTAGGAGGTGTGAAATGCCTCTACCACCGAGCTGGGATGCTCCAGCGGGTACCAGCAGGCTGAATACCAGGGGAAGCCAGTAGGCA
Organism: Anthoscopus minutus; assembly: GCA_013399455.1. Classification (NCBI taxonomy): domain Eukaryota; kingdom Metazoa; phylum Chordata; class Aves; order Passeriformes; family Paridae; genus Anthoscopus; species Anthoscopus minutus. The sequence continues at coordinate 40,679 of VWYI01002845.1, forward strand.
AAGCTCTGGAAAATTGGGGGGAAATTGGGCAATTTTGGAGCTTTTTAGAGCACTGCTGGTGGGGGAGAGGGAGCTGCAGAGAGTGTGGGAGGAAAAGAGATGGAGCTGAGGAAAGAAGAGCACAGGGAGTGAGCACAGAGTGACAGGGAGCGAGCAGGGGATGCCCCACGCTTCAGCTTTTCTCTCTCCCTGACGCTGCCCTGCGTTGGTGACAAATGAACTCCAGGCACGGGGCTGGTAAAGCTCTCATCACATTTGGTCACACGGAACTGTTCCTCCAGGCCAGAGAAACAAGGTCACCAGCACAGCAAACCGGGGGAATGGGACTTCATGACCTGCAGCTGTAATTGGAGAATTAACCCTTGGGATGTAAACGCAGCAAACTTGGGTCTGTGGGCATTGCCCAGCCTGGCGCAGCCCCTGGCAGCTCGGAATGCCCAGGGCGCGGCTGGAAAAGGCCTTGGAAAAATCCCAACTTTATTCTCTTAACCTCGTCCAGCCTCTGTCCCACAGAGCCGCTCCGAGACATCAGGGAGTGAGCAGGGAGTGAGCAG
>VWYI01002845.1:48611-58723 GCA_013399455.1 Anthoscopus minutus
CTCCAGCTCCATCTGGGCAAGAATTCAGGGATCATCTTGGGCTGGACCAGGGATGCTCCAGCTCCATCTAAGCAAGAACACAGGGATCATCCCAGGCTGGACCAGGGATGCTCCAGCTCCCTAAGCACACAGAGAAAACCAGGCAGCCCATATGAATATACTCAATTCCCAGATTTTTCCCACAAGGATTCAGGCTGTTGATGTGGGAAACTAAGCCAGGGTTGCAGGCACGAGCTGTTTTGATGGCCTGACAGCAGAAGGAGGAGCGAGCTGATGGAAATAAAGCCGGGATGTCACCGAGGGAGGCGCTGGCCCCGCCGTGCCCGAGGCTGCCGGGGCTCAGGTTGCAGGATCCACCGAGGGATTGCAGGAACGCAGCTATTTTAGGATTGGGGATCTCATTTCACCAACAATTCCCCTCAGTTTCATGTGACACAGACCCAGCATCCCTAAAATAAATGGGGACTACACCCCATCTTAAAGGGAATGGAAATAGAAATGTTGAACGTAATAACAGGCACCCAAATCGTTGGTGTCAATGATTTGCCTTATTTTATTTCTAGGAAGAAGAATAAATGCGTACCCGGGGCGAAAAGCACTGTGGATTTTGGCAAATATTTGGAAATCTTGTTAATTAATGGCACAGTGGACACAAAGAGGCAGCTGAGATCCAGGGCTTGGGATCACAGAGGGATTTGGGGGATGTTTATGTTGTATTTGGGGAGTTTTCCCATGGACATTAGAAATAAAAAAATAAAAACTTTGCACTTTGTCCCTGCCAGTGACATGCTCGGGGTTCCTTACCCAGAGCAGCAGAAAGGTGTGATGCTCCATGTGCCAAAATAGCAAAAATTTCAAGGAAAATTGCAATTCACTGATTTTTTTTTTCTTCTACTGTGCAATGAGTCAAATGGGGATTTATTCTTTTTTCCCTATTTGGGGCCCAAAATCTCTAATTTAGGATTATCCCCATTCTTGCAGCCATATCACTGCTTAACTTCATTGCACATTAAAATAACCTTATATTATACATATTTCTATTAATGGTATTTATTATTATAAAAGTGTATTATATAACATGTATGTATTACATTATATATCTATGTCATATATGTTACATATTACATAATACATATTATATATTATATATATTTTACTATACTGCATTATAAAAGTTCACTAACATATCCCAATCCCTTCATTGAAAAACTATCATTTATCAACTGGAAAAATCATCTGCATCTCCTGTGGAAGATCAACATCACTTTTGGCAGCTAAAACTCACTCAGCAGCAAGTTTCAAATTTCTTTTAGACTCCATTGCTGCAGCTCTAGGGAACCCACCTCTGTGCTACTCCCCTTCCACACTTGCAAATGGAATGAAAAGTTTGAAATTCAGGTTTTAACAACAAAAAACCAGCACAGGGACAAGGAATTTTCCAGGAAAGTGAAAATCCACCAAGCTGATGCACTCAAACATACTCCAGGAGTGTGTGCACGTGCATCCAGGTGGGGTTTTTCCCTCGAAATCATCATTGGGATGTTTAGTCCACATTAGAAAAGTTCTTTTCCTTCAGGAACAAGTGAACAGGTTGATCACCAGCTGCACTTTGCTATGGAGAAGAAGATTTTCCTCCCCCAAAACTGCCCAGCATTCCAGCTGCTCTCCTGTGCAATAATTCCCTCTTATCAATCAACTGATTGATAATTTTCTATTATAAATCAACCAACATTTTTATTATAAATTTAACCAATATTTTTATTATAAATCAACAATTTTCTGTTATAACCTGATCAATCCATTGCTTCCTATTCTAAATCCATCAATCATTTCCTAGTATAAATCAATACATAATTCTTTACTATTAATCAACCCACTAATTTCTATTACGAATCAATCAACAATTTCCCATTACAAATCAATCAACCCACCATTTTCCACCCCCAAATCAGCCAATACATTTTTACCACAATCAAACCAGCTCATGACTTTCTATTACAACTCGATCCATCGATAATTTTCTGTTAGAACCCAACCAACCTTTGGCTCGCGAGCATAAATCAATCGATCAATCGGGTTTTACTCCGAGTCCATTTGAATTCAGTTGGAATTAATTAGCTGCTGGTTCCTTTGCCACGGGCTGACAGCCCCCAGGCACCCCCCCCAGCAGGTATTTATAGCCACCGTGTCTCATCCCCACTGCCCTCAGCCCCAGCCATTAATTAAATTAGCACAAAGAGGGGCTTGTTGAGCGCTCCAGCCTCCCGAAGTGGAGCTGGCAAACAGGAAACAAAGGGTGGAATTCTGCCTGCTGGGCTCAGGGGTGCTGCAGCAGGGCATGGGGTGCTTCCTCCCCACACCAGTGATGCCATGGGATGGGGGAGCAGCCCCCCAGGGCAGGACTGGGATGGGGGATGGAGCAGCTGGGAATCTTGCTAAGGGGATTCAATCCCACCTTGCGGCGAGTCTCACCCCATCACTTCCCAGATTTGCACTCAGGGTACCCAAACCAGAGGCTGGAACATCAATTCAGCCACTTCCCAATCCTTGAGCCCTTCCCAACTCAGCACAGCCCCGATGCACTGAGCCCCTCTCCAAGCACAATTAACTCAGGGTGAAAATGCTCCCAGTAATTCCTGCAGGGATAACAGCACTGGGAATTTCTCTGGCTTTTCCCCTGTTGAGCCAAATCCCTGCATAAATGGATGCACAGAAAATAACCACACCCCCCCCCCATGTCTACCTTGAGATAACCTTGGCCACTTGCCAGGTACTCAGCTATTAAAGATGCTACTAAATCGCTTTATTTAGTGGTTTTAGCATAAATATTCTCACCAGGATCTTCAGCTCCACTGTTTGGGGTTTTAAATTTAAAAGGGAAGGAAGAGGAAAAAAACCTTCTGGAGGTTGTTTAGGCAGGGAGGAATGATTTAGCACGGTACAGGGTGGGGATTAGGATGGCAAAGGTCACACTGAAAAGAAGGAAAAGCTCCCCAACAGCAAGAGGTGGCTCCTGGTATGAGGAGAAAACACTGAAATGCTCAGCAAGAGTGAAAAGCAACTTGATAAAAAGTGATGGTTGAGACAGTGGGGTTGGGAAGGAAGGGCAGGTTTGTATGGGGGAAAATAGTGGGAATGGGGAATATGCTCATGAGGGCTCCTGGTCTGGGGGAGTCACAGCCAGGAGCTGGAGGAGCATCACTGCAAATGGACAAGTGTTGGTAAAAATGCATCAGAATCCCTGGAATTGCACAAGTAGCCCCCAAATTTGGATAGGCACCCACAAAATTGTAGCAGCGCTGCTAAAATCAGATAAGCAACACTAAAAATGGATAAGCACCCCTAAAACTGCATCAGTACCCCTAAAGTTGGACCAGCACCACTAAAATCACATCAGCATCCCTAAAACTGCAGCAGCATCATTAAAATCAGATCAGCAGCAGTAAAGGTGGGTGAGCATCCCTAAAATTGCAGCAGCAGCAACCCTAAAACTGAAGGAGCATCACTAAAACTGCATCTATGACAATTGCCCTGGCATTCCTAAAACTGGCATCAGCACCCCTGAAGTTGGATAAAGACCTAAAAAAATTTTAAATCTAAAAGTCATACCAGCATCACCTTATAGGAAAATAATCCATTGATACCATCTAGTATTTAATTCATGTTATTATCCTTAATTATTTACTTTTTACTTTTTATTGGTTATTGAGTATGTATTACTATTTATTTTTTATTGTTCATTTTTTATGATGGTTAAGTTTGTACTTTACCACCCCACCTCACAAAGTGCCCCGCTTCATTATTTTTGTTTTAGAGCAATTAATTAATTGCAGGAGTTATAAGACATTGGATCTGGCAGCAAGATATAAAGAAACCAATTTCTGCATATAAATGCATTAAAGACCTTTCCAGGCATTTTATAGAAATGGGATTTTCTTGGGATTGAGATAAAAAAATAATAAGAATTTATTTCTTTTTTTTTTTAACTCCTCCAGCAAAGTTCATCTCCTCAAAATCCATATTTTGGGGTTTTTTTTTTTAATAATTCTATCTAAATTGGTTGAGTCAGGAGGGTGAGCAAGGTCAGGGAAGGGATGCAGGATGCAAGAGGTGGGATGGAGAGCATGGGATGCAGGATGGTCTGGAGGAAAGACCCCCACCCACCATGCCTGAGCCAATTATTCATAATTATTTATTATGAGCTGATGAAGGGGATAATAAAATACAAGACCTGGAGAGGGCTCAGCTCACTCACCAAGAGCCCTTCCTTTGGGGAAGAGGCAGCAGGAAGACATTGGAAATAGGGTAAAAATAGAAAATAGGGGGAAAAAGGAGAAAAATCAAGCAGGCAAAAGACTTTTTTTTTATTTTTTTTCATCAAAATCTCCACCCAGGCTCCCAGCTCAGCATCAGCACTGGCAACAGGCAGCAGCATTCAGATGGAGAAATTAGCAGCTTGGAACAATAAATTCCCTTTTAAATTTATTGCTCGAGAGCATTAAAAATGTCTAAAGTGGTTTACATCCACCAGCACCGTGGGAATTCGCCCAGGGATCCAGGAGCTGGTAATTGCTATTCCCAAACTTGCCTTGGAAGCTTCAAGTAGTGTTTAAAAACAACATTTGAAGGGCTTTATAAAGCCATAAAGTGCCCTGGATGTACCTGGGAGTGATGGAGCTGGGAGAGGCTGGTCCTGCCTCCACCAAATAATCCTGGGAATAACACACTGCTGATCTGGGAATGGGAAAGGAAACTGCTGCAATTCAATATTTGCAATTTTCTTCCATTTTTTTGGCCAAGTTTTGCCTTGCTGCTGGGCTGGGGGCAGAGTGTGTGGCACTGGGGGGACATCAGAGAGTCTGGGCTGGGGAATGTTGGGTTTGCTGCTTGGACAGGGCTGGGCTGCCAAAAATGATGGGCAAAAAGGGGGAATAAAGAGGGGGAAAATGGCAAAATAGTAAAGGAAAAATCAGAAGTTAAAAAAAAAATAAGAAAAAGGGAAAGGGGAAGAGGAAAAGACAAAAAAAAGAAAATTAAATAAGGCAGAAAAAGGAAAAAAATAGGAGTGAGAAAGAGGGGAAAAGGAAGAAAGCATTCCCCTTCTTTTAGAGGGAAAAAAAAGAAAGGAAAACAAACAAAACAGGGGAAGAGAAAATATTAAAAAAAGGAAAAGAAGGAAAATAAAGGGAAAAATGCATCAGAAAAAGGAAAATATTTAAAAAGAAGGGCAAAAGGAAAGAAAATAAAGGAGGAAACAAAAAAGGAAATATGGAAAAAGGGAAAAGAAAGGGAAAAAAAGAAGATTGGGGAAAAGACAAAGGAAAATAATAAAAAATATAAAGGAGAAAAGGTAGAAAAGGGGGAAAAAGGAGAAAAGGAGGGGAGGAAGAGGGGGAGAGAGGAAAATTAGGGGAAAGGTGGAGGGGAAAAGGAAAACAAAATCAACTTTTCCTGTCATGGAAAAAATTCCAAGAAGTTCAAGCTCTAAGCCAAGCCTGAAGGAGCTCCCAGGTGCAGGGGAGGCTGAGGCTGCTCCTGCTCCCTTCTGGGCTGACAGGACTCAAAACCCCACTCCCAAACACTTCTGCAAAAAAATAAAACCAACATGAAATGGGGGAAGAAATAAAAGAGAAGCTTCCCATAACTGGTCCAAAATTGGGATTATTTTTAATTGGCTTTCTGAGATTTCTGGCAGGGATCCAGGCAGCCAGCCTGGGAAGGGAAGGGAAAACCTGGCCAAAATCTGTGGGTTCAGTAATAACATTTTTCATAGTTTTTGTAACACCTTGTTAAAGCCAAAAGCCCTGGACTGAACATCCGTGGGCATTTTTTTCCCCCTTGACACAAGCTGGGTTTCACTTTCTCCTCCACCTGCATCAAAATAATTTTTGGGGGTTTTTGGGGAGCTTCAGTGGTGCTCCACACCTAAACCTGAGCGTTTATGGCCTTCTGGTGGGGCAACCTGGATATTTAGATTATACTTTGTATGGGAGTCAGCACAGGATGCTGAAAGGTGGGGGAAGCATGGCCTGGAAAATGAAAGTCAAGGTTAAAAAATGAAATAATGATAAAGCAGAAAAAAAAAGGAATATTTTTCTAAAAAAAAATTAAGATAAAAAATACAACCAGAATAAAACCAAGACTAAACCAGATAATCTAAAGTAAAAATAAAGCAACAAGTTAAACAAGAAATAACATTGAAATAAAATAAAATTAAGATTAAATTAAAAATAAGTAATCAGCAAATAACAATCCTTAAAAATTGCAGACAAGATGCTTTGGGAAGTGGTCTAGAGGTCGATTCCACCTGGACCCAATGGTCTGGAAGGTGTTTTGCAACCCAACTATTTAACAGACACCAGTTCACCAGAGTTGGGAGTATCCAGAGTTTGTGCTCCTGCTTGGAAGAGGAAAAGCCAAAAAAATAGGATATAATCAAGCAGTTGGGAAGCACTGAGGCCAAATTCCCCTCTTATTTATACAGCTGCAAATCACAGCTGGGCAAAGGCAACCTCATCCCACTGGGCCACGGCTCCACCCCACCAGGATCTTGGTTCCATCCCATCCCATCAGGGTTTTCCCATGGGGATTACCTGGAGCAGCACCTCAGTCCTTTCAAGGCTGGAGGCAGAGATAAACCCGAGTTTAAATTTAATTGAGGATTAATTCCCATCCTTCCGGATTCTTATTTGGAGCTGGCATCTTAATGATCTGACTAATGATGCTGGGAATTAATTTATTTTTGGGCTAATTAGAGGGCATTTGTTAACACCCTCTTTGGTGGTGGCGAAAATTATTTGGGAATCAAGTGCATGGGATATTAAATACAAGTGGGAGTTGTCTGGATCCAGTAAATTATCCCACTACCACCCCAAAAAAAAGCAGCTTTCCACATGCTGGAGCAAAGTAAGGATGGGGAATAACTGGGGACAGGATGCTGGGATACATCAGCAGTACCCATGACCTAAAACAAAGATGATCCTGATACTCAATCTGGCTTTCCAAATCTCCTTTAATTTATCCCTAATCGTGGCAAAAGTTTCCTCCTGACTTTAGGAAGTGTGGGCTGTTGCTCCTTTCATCCCCTCCCATCAGCTCTCAGCTGCCTCATCCCATCACTCTGACTCATTTCACCGATTCCTTCAAGCCACAGCAGCTCCCAGGAAAATAAAATTGTGCCAAACAGGGGTGTCCCAGCATCCCGGGTTAATTTTCTCCATGTCTTCAGGAAATATCCCAAGAATCCACCACACAAACCCAACCAGGATGCACCTGGAGGTGCAGTGCAGTCCCCACATCCCTGAGGATGAGGATGGATGGGTGAAGGATGCTCTTCCCAGCAGGACCAAGCCAATATTTAAGTGTTGTGGGAGGACAAAAAACCCCTGTTATCACTCAGAGATTTATAGGTGCTGTCCATCAACTTGGAAAAAAGACAAGAAGTAATTCAAAAGTTCCCTGGAAAAGTCAAAATCACCCAAAATCCAAAAGCTGCCCCATCAGGGTCTTGTTTTATTCTTGAGTTAAAAAAACAGTTAATTCGTGATGTGCCAGAGGGGTAATACACTCTTCTCCCAATACAACTTCATGCATTTAATCCAAAAGAGGAAATTCCCTTTAAAAAAAGAAAAAAAAAACTTAGGGAAAAAAGATGAGATTTCCTTTAAAAATGGTGACTTCCTTTATAAAAACCACTATTTCCTAAAAAAATATTTCACTTTAAAAAGGAGAAACTTTTAAAAAGAGGCAATTTCCTTAAAGAAAGGAAGATTCCCATAAAAATGAGATTTCCTTTATTTCCCCCCTCCCAAAAATGATGGAGGGAAAATGGAATATGTTGCTGCAAGCTCGGTGGGGAAGCTCAGCATCACTTTTTTCCCTCTCCCCATGATATCAGGGAGTGTTTAATGTTGTTTATAAATAAATATCTAATATTATAAAGATCTCAGGTTAAAATAAAGGGGCTTATGGGCTGGCTTTGGGGGTCAAGAGATGCAGAGTGCCTTAAAAAGCCCAAATTTGGGATGCTAAGGAACACAGCATCTCCTCCTGACACTGCCAGCTCCCCTATTAACCTCTCCTGTAATTAGCCTCAAGCAATTAACTTTTGCTCCTAACGAAGGAATCTCAGTGCAGGGAGTTAAATAAAATAGGAGGGAGGAGGAGGAAAAAAAGAAGGGGGAATCCTGATTCCATCATCTGCCTGCTCTAAATATCTTAAACCCAAACCAAGGCGCTGTTTTTTCACCTAAATCTCCCAAAATTCAATTGATTCACCCAAACCCCTCTCCCCATCCACATGAGGCTGGAAAGAGCCCCTGAAACATCAAACCCCAAAGGTTTTGGGGTGGGTTTTTTTCAGGGAGCACCCGCTTTTCCACAAGGGGATGATGCCACCCACAACAAGTCAGTGCTTTTTGGAGGCATAATGTCCAAAAGTTTCATCAAAGCCAGGTCCACTGAGCCACACACTGCTTTTCCCCACTCCAACCCCAGAACCTTGAAGGATTTAAAGGCAAAATAAGTTGAAAAAAGCCAAATTAAGCCATTTCCTCTCCTATTTTCTGCTTCTCCCCGGCAGACAGCTGTCCCGCATCCCAGCCAAAAATAATCCATCCCCCCCTCCTTTCCTCAATCTAATCTCCCCGGCTGGGAGTTTGAAAATATCCTGCCGGGTTTAGGGTTTCCCGTTACCCGGTGGGCGGCGAGATAGTGGGAAAAAAGATCCTTGGGAGCAAGAAAAACCGGGAAGAGCCCAAACAAAGGGCTGGAGCCCAAGTTGAGCTTGGACACCTGGTGAGGACTGGGATGAAGAGGAGGGACACCCCAAATCCTCGGCAAAACTTCCCGAGTCGCACAATGCCACCGGCGGAGCCACCCTCCCGCAGACAGAAACGCAACAAAAAAATCCAAGGATAAATTTCAATTCATAATACTAATACTAATACTAATGATGATTGTTACTATTAAGAAGAAGAAGAAGCTCTCCCTGCATTGCTGCAGAGCCACTAAAAGGGATTTCTGGACTATTCATCCAATCCTGTGGGATGGGGGGGGAGCTGCCAAGGGGTCCCGCGGAGTGTTCCAGGGAGAAGGAGGAGCCCCGGGGGAAATGAGGCGCGCCAGGAGAAGGTGGCACACGGCGGGTGCAGGGAGGGTTTGTCCCGGGAGAAGGGGCGGGATGCGACATTCCTGCGAGGGCCAGCTCGGGCACTGGCGGCGAGCCCGCATCAGGCCCTGCGAGGTGGCAGCGCTGGCCCCCCGCCCCAGCGGGTGCCCTGGGGGTCCCGGGACGGCACCCCGAGCCCACTGGGTGCTCCGCAAAGCCGGGATGCTGCAGATAAAGCGCCCTCCACCACCACCCGCTGCAGCCCCCAACCCAGCCAGCCCGGGGGGCAACTGCCCGGCCACCAAATGCCAGGAGCTGGGGGGCTACAGCCCTCCCCGGGGTGGGGGGTGCGACCCCTCCTCGGGGGAGCTGTGGCCAGCTGAGGGGGGCTGGCATCCCTGGGAGAGAGCTGCAAGCAGCCAGGGGGGATCGCAACCGGGCAGGGGGGGCTGCAGCCGCCAGGGAGGGCACTCCGAGGGCCGGGGGACGCTCCAAGCGCTCGGGGGTCCGCAGCCAGCCCGCGGGCATTGCAGCGAGCACGGGGGGCTGCGACCCCCGGGGAGGCACTGGATGGGGAGGGGGATCTGCAACCGGCCGGGGGTCGCAACCCCCCTAAAAGCTCAGCAAGAGGGCTGCGACCGGCGGGGGGAGGCTGCAGACCCCCCGAAAAGCCCTGCGACCCTCCCGGGGGTTCCGCACCCGGGCAGCGGCGGCTGCAACTTGTTAGGGGGGGCCGCAGCCTTTGGGGGGGTCTGCGAGCGGCTGGGGGTGCGCACCCCGCAACCACCGGACACCCCCCCCGGGATCGTTGCCGCCGGTCGGGGGATGGGGAGGAGGGGGTGCACCCCGCCCCGATCGCCGCATCCCCCCAAAATCATCGCGCCCGGCCGAGGGGGTGACGGCGGAGAACCGCAGTGGCACAGCCGGCCGGAGGTCAGCCCGCAGGGGGAACCGGACACCGCGGACGGACACCCGCGCTGGCCCGGCCCCGCACCGCCGGGAG
>VWYI01002845.1:70955-103236 GCA_013399455.1 Anthoscopus minutus
CAGCGCGGGCCGCGCTGCGAGCAGCGCTGATTGGCCAGAGCGGTGCGGTTGCTAGGCAGAAGCGGCGGCGCGGGGCGGCATGGCGGGCGCGCTGGGCGTGGGGCCGGGGGTGCTGGCGCTGCTGCTGCTCTGGGCCATGGCGCTGCTGCTCGTCCTGGCGCTGGTGCGCGCCGGCCGCGCCCGGTGAGCGCGGGGACGGGACCGGGGACGGGGCAGGACCGGCCCAGTGAGCGCGGGGACCGGGGTGGGATCGGGACCGGGCCCGGTGAGCGCAGGGATNGCCCCGCCGCTGCCCGCTCTCGCCGCAGGGTCGCCGCGGTGCCGGTGGCGCTCGGAGCCGCCGCGCTCACGGCCGCGCTGCTGCTCTTCCCCCGGGAGGGCGAGAGCCCGGCCCCCGCCGGCGCTGAGGAGGTGAGCTCGGGCGGTGCCGGGGGGGTTCCCCAGGTGTGCCCTGGGACCGGCCCGGAATGCAGTGCCAGGTCCCGGATGGGATGGGCCTTCTCCTTGGGAGTGGCCGCAGATGGGTTTTTGAGCCAGGGGTGGGCTCCAGCGGCCATCCTGAAGCTCTGGGAATGGTTCTTGAGCCCGGGGAGGGGCTGCGAGGATGCCCTGGTGCCCCGGGAGTGGGCTTTTACCTCAGACATAGCCTGGCACCATCCCCGGTGCCCAGGAGATTGCCCCGTGCTGCCTTTTTGTTCTCCTGCGGCTCCTTCTCTGGCAGTGTCCCGCTGGCACAGGCTCTGTCGCTCCTGGAGCCTGTAACTATTAATTTCTCTAACTAAATTGCTGATTTACACACTGGTCCACCTGCCCCGTGAGGTTTGGCTCCCCTCCTCCTGTCCCCAGGGGCTCTGTGCAGGGATTGCACTCCTGCTTTGCTCCCTCCCAGCTCCAGCAGCCTCTGCTCCCTCTGCCATTCCCTTTCCTTATCGTTTTCCTTCCAGTTCTGCAGCCCTTCACTTTTCCCTCAGCTCTGTTTTCTGATTAAAGCCCAATAACTGCTCTTTAGCTCTCTTGTAGGTTCTTGCTGTGCTTGAGCACGAGGCCAGCTGCGTTGTCAGGCACAGGGATCTCCCCCAGTTTTTGGATCAGGCTGTCTGAGCCGCAACCTTGAGCTCTCCCAGAGCTCTTTGGGCTTTGAATACACAAAGTTTTGTGGCCTTTCAGGTGCTGTTGCCTCTGTTCCATTATTAATGTATGTTAATTATTGCTCTTCTGGTTCTTGTTCTGTGTAAATCCCTACTAAAAGACACTTGTAATGTTCTTTTCTTCTCTCTGTGTCACATCTGACCTGCTCATGTGAAGGTTAGGACTGAGATGAAGGGCAGCCCAGTGCGTGTTTGTTGCCTGGGAGGCAAATGGAATTGGAAAGCTTATTTTTTTTACGGATCTTCAATTGGACTGGACCTGCCCTGCCTATCAATAATACATGACCTGGGCTTTCTGCACCAAAACTCTGCTAATTGGCTAATTAAAAAGTGAAACGTGCAGAAGGAGCCGGCGCTTGGCTCACCAGAGACTCTCTGCAGGAGCACCAGGGCTGAGCTAATGCGATGGATAAAGCTGAGCTGGGGCTAAGCAGAGCTCTGGGGGGTCTGGGGAGCAGAGAGAGGATTTCATAAGCAGCCTCCTCGCTGTGGGCTTCTCTTTGTCTTGCCTAGCTACCACAGCTTTTTTTTTTTTTTCCTTTTCTCACTATCTCCATTCTGAAAGGGAATCTGGGCTGGGAAGAACTGCTTCAGGGCTTGACTCATGTCTCTTCCCTGTGCTCAGTACTGTGCTGCTCCACATTAACATTCCCAGTAGCTTTTTGCAGGGATTCTTGCTCTCATTTGTCGCACGCTGTGCGTCCCAGAGAGTGCCCATGCCAGGGATGAAAAGCTAGGAGAGAAATCTGGGGGATCCCCAGAGGTTCTGTTGTCCAGAGCATGGTGTGCTTCCTCCAGGCTCCTGGAGCAGACTGGGGCTGTGACGTGCTGGGGTCTTTGTGTTTCTCTTCCCTGCAGATCGTGGACACCTTCCTCATTGGCCGCATCATCCTCCTGGCTGTGATGAGCCTGGTTTTCCTGGGGTGCCTGCTCCTGTTCCTGATTTACCACCTCATGGAGCCTGTGTATGCCAAGCCAATCCACAGCAGCTAGAGACAGCAACCTCTGCAAAGAGGAACTCCTGATTTCATGGGAATAAACCAGAAAGAGACACCAGGAGACTGTTCTGGAGGTGACCATGATGTTCTTTCTGAGCTCAGGAAGAGCCGGCGAAGCAAGTGAAGTCTTTGCTTCATCTTAAAAAGCAAAGTTTGGTCTGAGCACAAGGCCCTTCCTCCCCAGGGAGTTCAAGCCTCTGCACCTGCAGAGGTGTGTGAGTGCTCTCGTTTACAGGAGAGCTGAGATTCAGGCACTTGGTGCTGCTCCTGATTCAGTGCATTGAACTGAACAGAGATGGTTTGTTATTGTTACCCACAAGAGATGGTTTGTTACTGCTCCTTTTTCACTGTGGTTTAATAAAACTCTTTGAGAAATCCCCAGCTCAGGCTTTATTTATTCCACAGGGATGTCACATTTGGCCACACTGTGGTGGCAGTGCCCATGAGAACTGCCTTTTCCTGGGGCAGATGTGGGGGTTTGAGAAAAAACAAACAAACAAGCAAACATCAGTGTGTGGCTGTGGATTGTTTGGGATGGTCCCTTGGAGTGGATATCAGGAGTGGGGAGTGAATAACATGCAGAGAGATGCCAGAACAGCAAATGGAAAGCTGCCCTTCCCTGGAGTGATGGAAAAGCTGTGTCTGACCTCCCCTGTGCTGAGCAGTCCTGCCAGCCATGGAAAAGCCCCTTGCTGATATTTCCTGCCTGTGAAGGCCCTGAGGTGCTGCCAAAGGCTCCTGGTTGCTGCTACCCTAAAACTCCAAACAATTGCTCAGTTCTAGCACAGATCCTGCTGAAGCTGCTGGTCAACTCCCAACACCTTCCCTGTCCCTATTTTCCCCTCCTGGAGGAGAAAACACTCTCTGTGTTTTGCAGGAGCAGCCATGGGGTTGAATCCCGGTTTTGTGCCTATTTTTGGGGGAAGCCAGGGGAACAATCCTGCTGAAGCAGAGCCAAGCCCTCAGCCAGTGCTGAGCCTGTGGGCAGCAGTGGCACAAGCTGTCAGCACAGCCACTGCAGCTCTGTGCCCACAGGGGCAGCAGCTTTTCTCACATGCAGTCTCAAGAGGCTTTTAAATGGCAGGAGAAAAGCATTTTTGGTGGCCTGGAGTATCCTGTGACTGTATTGTAGCAGGGCAGAAGTTCTTACCCTTCCTGCTGCTCTGGGGAGAAGTTCCCACAGGTGCCCAAGTCATGGGGTTAGGTGAGTTCTGCTGCTTTTCAGCTCATTTTTGGTTTTTTGCTCATGTTTTTCAGCCCCACAGGGGGCTGCTCAGCCTTCCATGGTTGAGCAGGCAGCGAGTATTGCAGTGAGGTCAAAGCCAGTGAGACAGCCCTGAGCACTGGTCAGAGTCAATACAGCCAAAAACTTGAGGGCAAAAACTCAGATTTTTAATTTTTCTCCTGTTTTTGAGATTTTTTTTTTAATTTTGAACTGAAGAGAGTAAATGAAAAAACCAACTAGCTTCTTCCAACCCCATCCTGACAGCTCTCAGTCACCAAGCAGGGCTTTCAGTCCATGAAAAATTGATAAGGCAGAGCCAGTGGGGGTGGAGGTGATGCTTCCCCAGCAGAGAATGCCCCAGCATCCCAGAGCACTGACTCAGTCAGCTAAAAAATACAAGTACAAACCCAAAAAAAAGCAGAGAAAAGGGCATCTCTGCTTTCCAAACTGCAGCCATGCTCAATCCCTTCCTGTCCTGATGCCTGTGTCCAAGGGAGCTGAAGAGCGTGTTGAGGAAATGCTGAGCATTTATGCAACACAAGCACATGGGGATCTCTTGGTGATTTTGATGTTAAGCCTGAAACAAAATTCATATTTAATTCATAGTCTTAATAACATTCATGAACATGGAGTTTGCCTGGCAGCTCCAGCTTTGTGCCTACCGTGTCGTTATCCCCATGTTTGTGGGATGATCTGGGGAGCCTCAGTGAGGCCAGGCTTTTACCAGGGCTTCAGTCCAGAAAATGGGAGGGAAACCACGGCAAAAACAGCTGGGGCAATAAAAACCCAACTCTAAAAGCAGAAATGTGAAACTTCTCCCCAGTTTGCACTGTAATTAAACCCAAATAAGGGCTTTTTCTGTCCCCTTAAAGTGTTTGTGACTAAAATGAGTCGAAAGGCTGAGAGTGAAGCAGCTGTTTTGGGGGACAGCACAAAGCCATGCTGCAAGAGAAGCACAGTAGCTCCTGCTCTGGGAGGCCATTTCAGCTTTTTCCCAAAAACCCCATTAACTGGGGAAAGAGCCTCCTGTGCTCTCACCCCCACCGAGACATTTTGAGCTTCATCCTCATCCTTTTCAACCCTTGGCAGTGGGGAACAGCCAGCTGGATGAACTCAGCCCAGGCTCTCTGTGTATTTATTTATTCTGGGGAGTTCTGCTCCTCCCCACACAGGGGCTTTCCAAACGGTTCCTGTTTATTTTTGGAAAAGGAAAGACCACGTCAAGGAATTGGTATGAGCCAGAGCTGCCTCCCAACCAGCCCCAAATGGTGATTTTTTACTTCCATCCCCATCCCAAAGCTCCAGCTCCTGGAGGATAACCTCTTGCTAGCACATTCACCTCCATCTAGCAGCCTGATCCTTTATTTTGGAATTAATGTGCCACAGGAGGGCAGGTTTGTCTTAAACCCCAACCTCTCAGTTGCTGGGGAGGATTTTGGGACCTCAGGGGATGTTATAACCAAGGAGCCCTGCTCCAGCCCAAACTGATCCAACCTTCCTCTTGCAGAATGAGAGAACCAGATCTGCCATGTCCCAAGGTGCAAACCCCACGCAGGCAAAAACCCAGGCTGAATCTCAGAGCAAGAAAGCTGTTCTGCTAAAAGATCTCATGTGTGCCAGGACGAGGGCAGGCTGGCTGCTTTCAGGTCAGCTGGAGAACCAGCCCTTTTTTCCCCTCTAAATTCTCTGCCTGGCTCGTTAGAACTGGCCAGGGATGCCCCTGCACCGGGATGTGTGCCCAGGTAGTGCCAGGCTCACCAGCCTGAGGGCAGCTGCTCCCTCCCGCCTGAGGGAGCAGTGCCAGAGCAGAGATGGAAGGAGCAGGAGTGTCTGCAGGGAAACTCCTCTTCTTGATTTAAGGTCCTTGAATGAAGGCGATTCCTCATGTCTCACGCTGCTCTCTGCTGGCACTTAATTACCCTCACTGGAAAAACTGCCCTCAGATTTCCACCTTGACTTTGCTGACTTCAGCTTCCCTGCTGTTGGATCCTGATTTGCCTTTGGCTGCTAATTAAAAAGCCCTTCAGCCTTTGCCAGCTGCTCCTTGCATAGGTAATTACAGACCGTGCCCCAGCCACATCTCCACCTTCCCAGCAGACCAGTGGCTTTCCTCCGAAATCTGTGCAGCCTCTTCCCAGTCAGCCTCCAGGGAATGGCGCTGCTGCGGTGCGGGACTGTGGGGTCACCTACAGAAAACCCCGAGCACTTACCAGACCTAAAGAGCCCGTCTGGGGCGGGGTTTGTCCCATCACAGGACAGACGGACACGTGTCCGTGCTCTCGGGGCTCACCGTGCCAAAGGGGCGCTCGTGGCAGAGGAAAAGCAGCAGCCCCTTATCCAACAGGAACAAGGCAAGTTGTCTTCCACACTTCTCCCAGAGGAGCTCAGCTCCATTTCAACTGGTTTTTTTGGCTAAGGCAAACCCAGGGGATCCCCTCTCTGCCTTCCCACTCACACTTCAATTCCAAAGCTCAGTGAGATCTGGAGTTTTCTTTGGCATTTGGCTCTTTTTATTTTAAGTTTAAAACTGCCATGGGCTGTGTGCCCTTTCTCCTCACTCCTGGCAGCAGAGCCAAGGCTGTTCAGACTTTCCAAACGTAAGCAGGACACGACCCAGGCCTAAATTTGTCCCAGAAAAATTGTAAGCAGCTGAAAGAACAAGCAGGAGGGGGGAAAGGCAAATAAGAAAAATTAAAAGGAAGAAATGAACAGGGGGGTGGAATCCCCAAATCAACCTCCTGCTGCAATAAGCCCCCGTGTGTGTCAGGACTTAACAAGATTTTTTGCTTGAAAATGTATTTTAAACTCCCCACCTCCACGAAAGAATGGTCATTAAGCATCACACATGCACTGACAGAGCCATTCTCAGCCCAGTGCACAGATCTCTGCTGGCAGCAAGGTCCTTGTGCTCACTGAGGCCACCTGTGCCATGAGCCAGTGGCCTGGGGACAAGGTCGGCCCCCTGGCTGTGCTGAGAACAGATCCTGTTGTGACATCTCTCCCCACCAGGGTTTAGCCCAGTGGGATTGATGTTTTCCTGGGAAAAAGGGTAATTGTGGAATTTTTTTTTTCTCTACCTGCTCCATCATTTTTCCTGCTTTTTTTCCCAAGGCCCATTGAGCACCACTGCTCAGATTGGAGGGGTTCGAAGGCCATCAGTGTTTGGCCACCTCAGACCTGCAGCTGTCACTCTCCAAGCTGCCTGTTCCCCTGTGCCACTCCATCACCTTCAGAGGTTTACTGGCCCAACTGGCTAGCTAGTTTCCTCCTTTCCCCCCACACCTTTTTTCCCCCTTTGCTGATGAAATCAGCACTTAATAAAATCACATCAGGCCCAGATGTTCTCTCCTCGGGTCAAGATCCAAGAAGGTGAAGTCAATTAGAGTTGCAATTTATCCCAGGTATACACAGAGCCCCTGGCACGGGGCGCTGCTCTGCCCTGGGCAGAGAGCAGGAACCTGCCCATTCACACATGTCCCAAGGGACTCCAGACACATCCAGGGGACTCCAGACACATCCCAGGGACAGCAGACACATCCCAGGGACAGCAGACACATCCCAGGGGACAGCACACATATCCCAGGGGACTTCAGACACATCCCAGGGGACTCCAGACACATCCCAGGGGACTCCAGACACATCCCTGGGGACTCCAGACACATCCCAGGGACAGCACACACATCCCAGGGGACTCCAGACACATCCAGGGGACTCCAGACACATCCCAGGGGAGAGCACACATATCCCTGGGGACTCCAGACACATCCCTGGGGACTGCAGTCACCTCCCGTGCCTTCCAAGCGCCCCAGCTCCGTGCACATCAAAGCCAGGCTCCCTCCTGGAGCACACAGCTGGCTGCACAGCTGGCCCTGGCCTCAGTCAGCCATGGGGGCTTCTGAGCCCCATCCCTGCCCGGGGACCCTGCAGGGCTGGCAGCCACTGGCACCTCCTGGGGCCCTTCCTAATTAGGGAGCATCTAACGAAGATCATCAGCTGCCCACACTGGGCCGAGAGCAGCCAGAGTATGAACAGCTCACAGCATTGTGGGGGTGGATGCATGCTCTTCTTTTGGAGCTAAATGGTATGATTTTGGAGTATTAATAATCAGGAAAATCAGGTTTGGCCTTTTTTTGCAGTGGAATGAGTCAAGGAGTAAACCCAGCTTAACTTGGGCTCAGCCCAGGGATGTTCCCTGCAGAGAATAAGCAGTGCTTTGTTGGAAGGCAGTGCCTAAAGTGATTTGGCATCATCCTCCTGATCCAGATCCAGCATGCCAAGCATCTGGATGGAGCTGGCTCACAAACAAGAGACTGTGCATGGAGAAAAGCAAGAAGAGGAGTGTGATCACTGCCCCAAGCACTCACAGACTTGGCCGAGCCCTGTCAGGACACGGCATGGAGTGGCCACACAGTTTTTGCATGTTTTTATTAATAAAACGGCCAGTGGTGAAGAATGGACCCAGACAACCTTTTGGCCAGGGCCCTTTGACTACTCCTCTCCCCTGCCTCCGCTGGAAGCAAACCCATGGTGGCAGTGAGCCCGCGGGGCCGTGCCCGAGGCTGGGCTGCAGCTTTGCCGAGACGCCCGCGCTCCGGTGTGTGTGCCCCAGCCTCTCTCCTCCCTCTGGGCTTGGGGCGGCTCGCAGGGGGCGCGTCAAAACTCCTTAAACCTGCGGGGAGAGAAGCGAGCGGCTGAGGGCAGCGCCCTGCAGGTGTTGGGATCGATGGTGGGCACTGCGATGCTGCCAGAGATGGAAAACAGCTCTGCCGGGAAAGCCCAGCCCCATCCGCACCATGAGGAGAAGCAGAGGAGTTCCAGCCACTGCTTTGTCTCCGACCAAAGCTGAAATGCCCCCAGAATTCCTACAGCGTTTGTGCCTCTTCTCTGCAAGCTGCTCCAGAGACACTCCCCAAAGCCCTCAAGACACTGCAGTACTGCCACAAACTGAGCCAGCTGCTTCCCCCAGCAGAAACCAGCCAGTATTTGGTGCAAACGTGGGTGCTGCCAGCCCCTAGGACAGTCATCACCCTAACCAGCCCCGGCACAAGAGAGCAGAGCCTGGCAGCCCTCCACCGGCAGCCGGAGAAGGAGACTTGGGCCGCACTTACCGCAGCACGAGGCCCAGACTATTGATCTTTCACCTGCAAACACAAGACATAAGGGACGAAACATTCCCAGGGGGTCGGGGTCTGGCAGCCCCACTGCCAGGACCAGCTGTGGCCCCTTCCTCTAGATGTACCACGGGGTTGTTGGTGGCAATCAGAGCCAGGCCAGTGCTGATTTGGAGATTATTTATACACTCACTGCAGTGATTCAGCTACAGATTTGATTAGCAAGCCCTGGCTGTGTGTAATCAAGCTCAGCAGCACAGGTGGGCAAAGCCTATAAATTCACTAGTTTTAGGTGCATTAATCAATCCCAATCGATTAGGGCCTAATCTGGGCCAGTATCAGTCACTATCCTAAGTCAGCTGGAGATAAGGATGCACTGCCCAGCCACATCTCCCTCTCCCCCTTCCTCCTGCCCCCTCCCACCATCCCACACTCTGCCCTGGCCATTGCAATTTGGTATTTTGATTCCCACATCTTGATCTCGACCCTCAATGATTGGGGGAGTGGCTATTTCTAGGCTGAGCCTGCAAAGTGAAACTCAGAATCAGAACGAATCAAGCTTGTGTTTGTGTTTAATCCTCAAGGCTCATGTGAAGATACTTACACCGAGCTACTTCCCATCCATCACTGACTCTGTTAGCTGCACACTAGAGCTACAAAGACATAAGGACGCTGTGTTTAGAACCCCACGTGTTTTTTGAGGTGCAGATGGCTAAAATCCCCCAGGTGCTGCCTTGGCTCGAGGTGGAAATGTCTCTGTGGCCACAGGAGCGAGGCATCGGGCCGGCGGCCTCGCGATGCCCACGTGAAGATGCAGCAGCGACAGCAGGGGATAACAAACATCTTTCTGGAGCAGCACTGACACCGTGTTTGGGCATCGTGGCACCAGAGGCTGCCCCAGGGTGGTCACTACGTACCCTCTCTGCCTCGCCATGTGGCCACACCAACCACGGGCCTCTTTGACCACCACACGAGCAAGGAGCTGCAAGAAAAAGCGTGGAAGATCACTGCAAGGCTGGTGGCACTGCAGCCTCCAGCCTTGGTATGAGTATTTCCATCACCAGGAGATGAATTCTACAGTTTATCCTAGAAAAGATCATATGAACTAAACCTGTATGAGCAGGAGGCTGTTGGAAAAAGGCAAGTTAAAGCAGAGGCTTGGAGCCAATACAGGCCTCAACACAGTTTGCCCTGTGCCTGGAAGTCTTCTGAGAGCCATCTGTGCCCCCCACCAGTGAGCAGGCAGCTTTAAAAGGGAGCCTGTGACACCTCAGGGTAGAGAAAGGAATCCTACCAAGGAGAGACCTACCAGACAAGCCAGGACATCAGCTGCTATCAGCATGTAGAAGACGTTATTCCAGCCTGTGGGAGAGATGAGTCCTGCCAGCAGCGGCCCCAGCGCAGCACCTGCAGGGGCACGTGAGCCACGTTAGCCCAGCTCACACAGAGGGGACCAGGACACCCAGCATCCCCCAGCCACACTCACCAATGGACCCCGTGCCATCGATGATGGCCGTGACAGTCGAAAGGGCTTTGGCGTTTCCTTTGAGAGACTCATGGGTGCCCTGTAAGGATGGAGGAATAAAACACAAGGAGCAAAAGCAGCTTTGGGCTGCACAGCAGGCATGTTCCAGAGTGAGGGCGATGTCCCAGGTGGCAATTTCCACGTGTCAGACCCAGCCATGGATGGGAAGACCAAATTCAAATGCTGCCTGCAGCCAAACCATGGCAAAACCTGGATGGCCAACAGCAGGCAGATAGTCCCAGGGGATTTGCTACCAAATATTTCCACTCTGCTTGTGCTCAGAGGGAGATGCAGCAAAGCTGAAACGCAGTCATGTGGCCAAGGTGAAAAAGCAACAGGAAAACCCCTGTGTTTAGGGGAGGGTGCAGAGCATTGGACCAGGTGCGACAGCTCTGCCCTTCTCCAGTGGGCTTCAGAGGCATTGGAAAACAAAGGTAAAGTGCAAAAATCCCAGCAAAACATCCCAAACAGCCTCTGGGTGTGCAAGGGCAGCGTGGTGGGGTCTGAGGTGCACCTCTTACCAAATCTGCTGACACCGCTGTTGTGATGAGCGCGTAGGGCCCATTAACCAGACCTCCACAGATGATCAGCATCGCTGCAGACACCCAGGAAGAGATTAAATTTTTAGGTGCAGGGAGCAGCAGGATATTGCATCCATCATCCCCAGCACATGTGTGGACATTGCTGTCCCACAGATCCATCTCCTGTGCATCTCCATTTCCCCATGAAGATCCCACCCAGCAGGCCATGAACACTCATCCAACACCACCCTCCCCCAAATTCAGCCTGGGAGCCTGGCTCAAGGGGAGGAATAAAGGCAGGTAAATGCAACGTCTTCTATCACCACTTCAGTGACAGGAGCTGGCTGCACCATGGAGCTCCTTACCTATTGATGTGCCAATGCCGTTCTGACCCACATGGTTATACAGGAACAGCTGGAAAAGCGACACAAGGTGAGCCAGTTATGGCTACTCCAGCTGTTTTACCAAGAATTTTCCTTACAGCAGTACCCTGGGGATGGGATGGAGAATGTGGGGACCTGAATTACTGCTCATGCCAAGCACCAGCTGGGATGGGGGGGCTGAGTGCATCCCTGACCTCTGCATCCCACTGGCATGATGAAATACCTGGCAGCTGGCAAACAGAGGTGCTGCCACAATTTATGGCCAGTGAGGCTCTGTTGCCTCCCACAGCTGCAGCCAGACATTATTTGCCCCAGTGGTGCTCTTGGGGCCATGGATGTGACGCAGCCCCTCTGCTTTCCCAGTGTGTGCCAGCTCCTTCAGAGGGAGAGGCTCCCATCCTGCAGCCAGCCAGGATTGGGTTACAGCTCATTAGCCATGCTGTGGAAGCAAAGCCAAATGAGCTCCGTGCAGGTGCTTAGGAAGGATGTCCAAGCCAAGCTCCAGCAGAGCACAAGGCTGTTGGCATGGGGGCTTTTGGGATGAAAATCAGAGACAAAAGCTGGAGCAGCTCAGTGAGACCTCCAAGGCTTTGAGCCTTGAGTTATGGCAAGATGGAAAATCCTACAAGGCCTCTGCAATCCCTTCCCAGCCCCTAGAGCTGGACATCCTTCCCGGGAACATCTGGGCATGTGAATCAATCCCAGCTCTCATCTCAGCCGAGCGCGTGACCAGCTGATCCCGGGCGCTTGGGAAGGGGAAGGCAGCTGTGACTCAAAGGAGCCGGAGCAGAGGAACCCCTCGTGACAGGGCTCTGAGCCCACATGACAGCTCACCATGGGCGCAGCAACAACCAGCATCACACAGCACGTGGTGGCTCTGCCGCCAGTGTAGTCAGAGATGAGGCCAGCGAAGATCCCACCTGGAACAAGGAGTCCCAGGTGTCAGTCACATCACCCCCAAAGGCAGAGCTTTGCCCTGGCTCAGCCCCAAATCCAATGTGATGCTTTTTTAATCCCCCATCTTCTGATCAATAAGCCCCCAATGTTAAGCATAGTATTATCAGAGTGAAGAGCTTTGATTTATCCCTTCCACTTCCTCCCTGTGGATGGTTTCTCAGCACTTCTATGCCACTGTGGTCTCTTCCATGCTTGCAAACTGTAGGAAAAGGAGTGCCTGAGCAAGCGAGACCTCAGGAAAGCGGCTGTGATGGTCATCAAAACAAATGGATGCCAAAATAAAATGGAGGGGGGGTTGCTGCCTGCTGAGTGCTGTGAACACTCAATAAACCTCTTAGGGGAAAGAGATGGTGTTGCCTGTGGAGGGGGACTAACCAAGGCTGGTCAAGGCCAGGATTATCCCTAAATCATCCCTGATCCACCTGCTCCACCTTGGTATGTTGACAAACCTAAAATGCCCCCGACATCAAAGAGGGTCGACAGGTCCCCGGCTTCCTTGGCACCAAAATGAGCTGTGGGGGAGAGGAGAGGGGTGAGGAGATGCTTCCCTTGCAAGGCTCATTCCCACCTTGCTGTCCCCAAAACTCACCAACGTTGACAATGTAGAGGGGCAGCCAGTACAGGAAGGTGTAGCTCACCAGCTTGGCAAAGAGCAGGCACAGGGAGAACTCCACCACGCCCTGGGAGGAGAGGAGGGGACATCAGAGGAGCTTCCTCCCCCTAACCTCCTCTGGACAGTGGGTTTTTCCCATTTTCTGCCCTGTGGATGCTCTGAGGTGCTCTGGCTTTGCTCTTTCCTCCATCCTAGCACTCACAGGTATCCGAAGTGCTCCAAGGAAGCTGATGGCTTCGGGCTCCTCAGCTGGCTCCTTGGGGTTGTTGGAGTGATCCATACTGCTCTGGCCTGAGAGGCTGAGCGGGCCCTCATTGGAGGTGACTGCTTCAGGATCCTTCTCACTGGTGGTCACTCCTCCAGGATCCTCATTAGGGGACATCTAAAATCAAGCCAAAAGCAGCAGATGTGGCTTTCATGGCTGGAGGAGGCTGAAACATTGGCTCTGCTGCCGGGGCATGACCCAGAGGATGCTCCCAGTGGAAGAGCAAATACCATCCCCTGTGACGACTGAACATTGCTCTAATTCCTGCCGTTACAGCCTGATGACCCAGTTGTTTCACTGTGCCCTGAGCCACACCCAGCCCAGGACAGGCCTGTTGGGAATTGGTGAGACTCACGTGATGCAGAGGTGGATTGCAGTCAACATCCTCAGGATCTGCAGGGAGAAAGAAAATCCTATGAGGAGAGCCTGGACCAACCCCAGTCCACCTGCTCTCCCTCCAGCATCTCACAGGGGCTGGGAACCCCCAGGTCTAGGCTGCATCTCTGGGTACCCTCTTCCCCACTAAAAACCCAAAGGACTTCCCTGATATTTCCTAGAAAGACAGGCTCAGAGGAGTGACTGGCCTGAGGGATGAGCCTGCCTGGACAACCCCAATAATGCTGAGCATCCCCATGGTGGTCAGATCCACATCCCTGCTAGCCACAGGTTGGAAATAAGTATTTGGGATTGCCAAAAATTCTTAGAGATGGGCAAGGCGGATAATTGTATATAATACACTGGTTGTCTGCTGTGCCCCAGATCACAACACTCACACTCCACGAGGAAGAAGAAGCAGATGATGCCCACAGCGGTGATGATGACGCCAGGCACAATAAAGGACAGGCCCCAGGCAGAGGAAACCCAGGCACCAGCGATGAGCGACCCTAAGATGTTGCCGACAGAGGTGTGCGAGTTCCAGATGCCCATGATCAAACCTCTCCTGGTGGGAACACAGCCGGGTCAGTGGCACTGGGGTGGGTGCCAGGATCAACAGGGACCAGGACTGGCATGGGATACACAGAAGAAAAACTCACTTTCCTTTGCCAAACCAGTTTCCAACACATGCCACAACAGCAGGCCAGCCAGTCGTCTGCACCAGCCCATTGCAGACCTGGCAAGAGATGGGGAGCATCAGCCAGCAAGCACCGACCACAGCCACGGAGACCCTGCACTGTTTTGGGCAACTGGGCTCAAAAATAGCCACCCCTATTCCAAAGCTGTTAAGAAAACACTTGGTTTGTTTGGCTTTTCCCTGCTGGGGCAATCCTGGAGCCGTTTGCATTGCTCCAATGGCTAAACTGGGAGTGGCTGCTGTTGCCAAACCAGCTGCTCGCACTGCTCGGAGACGGGCACACCCGGAGGTTTCGACGCCCACACCACGCACAACCAGGTTTTGTGCAGAGTGGAAATGCTCAGTGCTCCCCTGCTCAGAGACTAGGCCACCCCAATCCCTGAAAGCCACTGAAAAACTGGGATGAGGCCGTGGCGATGAAGATTGGGCATCCTCCAGCACAACACACCTGCACAACGATGAAGTACCAGAGCACGTGGATGTCCCAGAAGTAGCCGAGGCCAAAAAGGGCGGTGAAGAACCCGCTCAGCACCATGCCCCCTGACAGGTAGTAGCGCAGAGGGAGGCGCTCCCCAAAAATGCCGCTGCAGAGAGAGGGAAGAGCACGACTGAAGCTCTTCAGTCACGGGTGATGCCACCAATGGGCATTATCACATCGAGCCAGTACCCGAATCTTGAGTGGATCCTTGGCTGCTTTCCTGTTAGCATGACCCCATTCCCAATGGAACCCAGCTTCCACCAGATTGGTGCAAACTGGTGATGGAGGGAAAGGCCCTGGGTACCTGATAAACATCCCGATGGCGTAGGCCACCAGGAAGGCATTATCCAGCGCCCCAAAAAGTTCCTTGTAGTTGTCCCCATCTGAAAAACAAATATTACGGCCACCTCAGCCTGGCCCTCATCTTGTGTCCCCTCCCCGTGGCTGCTGGCTCAGTCTTGTCCGCCATTCCCAAAAGCCTGGTCTCCATGAAGGTTTCTGGGGGCATGACCAGGTGCCACCAGCACAGGGACCTGTCCTGTCCTGGATTTCACCACCCACTTCTGCCCTTCGGCCCAGGGGCATGGGACAGACATTTATCACTTAATTATCTCCGGGTTCCTAATGAACAGGTGGCCCCTGGCCAAACCCTGGCCACGACTTGGTTGTAGGGAATGGGGGGAGCCCAGCTTGGCTGCCAGGAGCGTGGGTTTTGGGGTGCCTGGGGAGGTTCAGCCTTACCAAAGGGGGCCCAGCTGCACCACGTGGTGCTGTTGGAGTCATTGTGGGGGTTCGGGCCCAAGGCTGAGCAGTTGGGGTGCAGCTGGCTCTGCAGGGAGAGAGAGGGGTGAAATCAAGGTGCTGTCAGCACCCCCCTTCCCCTGTGCCCTCTCCAGGTTCCCTGTGCCCACAGTAGTGGTGAGTCTGGAGCTCACCTTGACAATGCTGATGGGTTTTCGGGAGAGGTGGTAGCTGGTGTAGGAGAGGAAGGTCAGCACCAGAGTCAGCCCCCGATAGCTGTGGGAGGAAGGAAGTGGAGAGGTCAGGGTTTGTGGGACAGGGATCGGTGGCCTCAGCACCCAATGTGACTCTTCTATGGGATTGGTGACCTGAACCAGCTCAGCTGAGCTGGTCAGGAAATGAGCAGATCCCCCCAAAAAGCCCAGGATGCAGATTAAAAAGATCAGCTGAGTTTTGTGGGGAGCACCAAGCAGTGTTTCCACCTCCTCAAGCAGTTACATCCCACCAAAACACAGGGTGAGCAAGTGCCTTCCTGGTGTCATGAGTGGAAACTGCACTGATTCATCATTACTCCCAGGGTTAACCAAAGATAAGCTGGGAAAAAAAGCAGAAAGCAATACCAGCTCCCCTCCCTCCACCAAAAACCCATTTCATCCTCTTTGCTTGGATTAGATGCAGAAATATGGGAGAGTCTGGGCTTAGGAAATGGGAATGCTGCACCCATCAAAGCTGACAAATAAAGCCTGGAGAATCCCAAGTAGGATCTAGCACTCTCTGGAGCAAGATGAGTATCTCTGAAGGAGCTATCCTGCCTCCAGGAAGGTTTTTATGGAAGCACAGAGGATGCAAGTGGTCAGGGCCAGCTGCAGTACACACACGTGTCATGGGATTGCTCCAAGTTTAGAAAAAAAACAACAATCTTTTTTCTGGTGGTTTTGGCCCATTCTGCTCCTCTTTGCAGTTTCACTTCTCCCTGGAGCTGCAGCTATGATGGGTGCCCTGCAAATCCAGGGCAACTCCCTGTGCTGTGGTGCCGGCTCTAAGGCTGCTGGGGCTGCTCTAAGACTGTGGCTGGGAAACTGCTGCTTCTCACCCCAGAAAATGAATAAACCACCCAAAATCACTGCTAGTGATTTTGTCATTTTTCAGTGCAGGGTTGATCCAAGCAGAGCAGAGAAGCCACAGCAGAGAAAGGAAAGATAAACTTCATATGCAGTGCCCCCCTGGGCCAGACACTTGGGTGTCAGGCTATTTCTTTTTACTCTAAGTGTTCTGGCAGGGAAAATTCCAGCAGATGGAAAAGTAGGGGGAGTGTCTGGCAATGGGCTTCCAAAAAATCCAAATATTAATTGAAATTAAATGGGCAGCAGTCCCATCACCTCGTCAAAAGAGAAGGCAGCAGGCGAGGTCTGTGCTGGCCACATCCCACTGAATTTTGAGTGTGAGGGCCTGAGACATCTGGAGGCTGGCGGGTGCTGCTGCCTGCCTTGAGGTTCCCCTTTCCCAGGCCAAGTCCAAAGCCCTGGGCTGCAGTCGGTGTGGGCTGATCCCATCTCACAGTGGGTCCAGTGCCTGAGGGCAACGCTGGGCCCCCGGGGGTGTGACCCCTAATCCATGTGCCCACCCCAGGTCTCGCCCCTGTCCCAGTGTCAGCCCCAGACAAGTCGTCTCCAGCCTGGTGATGGTCTCAGGGCTGGTCCCCAGCCGCTGGTCTGGGGTCAGACTCCATCCCAGTGCCAGTCCCGATGCCCAGGGCCAGTCTCTATCCCAGTCCCACTTCCAGTGGTTGCCAGTCGCCCGTGGAATGACACCCCCGCCCCCCTAACCCAGGGCTGATCCCTGCACCAGTTCTGGTGGCGATCCTGGCGTTCGCTCCTATGTCCAGGGCCAGTCTCTCCGCCAGTGCTGGTCCACGGAAGAGTGACCCCCGTTCCAGAGACCGTGCCGTGCCGACACCCTCCCTGCCCGATGCCAGTCTCTGTCCCAGTTCCAGTCTCGATCCCGGCGCCGGTCCCTATGCCCAGCTCCGGTCCCGATCGCGGTGCCATCTCCCATCCCGCTCCCCGATCCCGCTCACCGGCTGTCCCGGGGGAGGGCGCGGAGCAGGCGAACCCCGGGGGCGAGCGCTGCCCTCATGGCGGCGGCGGCGGCGGCGCTCGGGCACCCCCCGGCTCCTTTTCACCGCCCCCGGGGCCGCCGCTCCCGCCCCGCCGGCCCCGGTCCCGCCCCGGCCCTGCCCGGACACGGCCCCGGTGCCCCGGCCGCGAGGACTGAACCAGGCTGTCCTCGCTCCCTCTAAAGCAAAAATCCACTTCAAATCCGGCTGGAACGAGGGAACAGCCTCGCTGGGCAGCGGGAGGCGGCAGAGCCCCGAAGGGACCGACAAGCCCTTTTCATATCCCCCCGGGGCTCTGTGAGCTTCGCCAGATGCTGTACGTTCCAGCAGAAAAAAAATGGATCTAACCTTTCCACTCCGATTCCCAAAAACCCCCGAACAGGCTTCACGGCCCCGATGGTGACTGAGCCTTGGGGCTATTGCCCGGGATTTCGGGAGTCCTCTCCCCGCAACCCCTTTCGAAGTATCCCATTTATCCTGCTAGGTGCAGATTGAGGAGCAGCAATAGCTTTATTTATTCCTTTAATTAAGCCCCAAATCAGCCCACAGCCCCTTTGGGGGGTCACTCCAGAGAGGTAGGAACAGGGTTTCTCGGGGCCTGAGCAAGTCCCTTGTGGACTTGGCAAGGAACGGCTTGTCCTCAGCTGCCCGAGAGCTGAAATCAGTTACAAAAACCGATTTGCAGTTTTAGCCCTTTGCTTCCTTGCCCCCTCACAGGGCAGATCCTGCCCTTTCCAAACCCACTCCAACACCCTGAATTAGGGCTGCAGCACCTTCCCCTGACGCAAGCGGCTGTTAATCAACAGCATCAGCCAGCACGGATCTCTCAGTGAATGATTCTTCACGGGGAACGGAGGAGCAGTCCCTGGCTCTGTGCCTCTGTGCTACCTCTGGACCAGGGGTGGGTTTGCTTTGTGCCCAATGGGATGGGAACAGGGAAAAGAAATGATCCGGCACGCTCAGCCACCCATCCTTCCTGCCATGGTTAATATTAGAGAGGGCGGCCAGCAAGGAGTAAATATTAATGACAGGGTATGGAGTAACCTCTGCCCAGGACCATGTTACCTCACCATAGGCAGCTCTGGGAAAACCCATCTCACTCCAGTCATTCCTGCAAAGGCCTGCAGATTTTTTTACTAGAAAAATGCTCCTTCCTTTCAGGAGCAAAGTAGAGGCTATGGGAGCATGGGTCAGGTACGAAGCTGTGTGGGTGTTACTGGAAGAGAGGTCCTCACACAGAAAAGAAGGAGGGAACAATACCTGGCTCTGGAAGGTGTTGCAAGTGGCAGGGGCTGGCAGAAGCCCTAGGAAAAGGGAGAGAAGGGAGCCGGGAAAGGTTAGAAATCCTCCCCTAAGAGATACTGACCCCTGGCACCTCATCTCTCCTCCTTTCACACTTCAAATGAGACAAACAATCCTTGAAAACAATTTATTCCACAGCCAAATGCTGGAATGCAAGTGCCTGCCATAAACCAACCCCACAGAGCAATTGCCTCCTTCACCTCGACCATCGCCCCGGCCAACTGCACACCTGGAGCAGAGTGGGAGAGGCACAGCACAAACCGGAGCACACAAACCAGGAGAGCAAAGGTGACACCGTCCTGGCAGCTGGCATGGAGGGGCAGGCAGGACACGGCACAGCCCCACTCCCTGCTCACACCAGTCGCTGGGACACGGAGCTGCCTCAGTCACAGACGCTTCCCCACGTGGGCACAGAGAGCAGCCACGTCCTGGAGAGGCCATGTGGCTGCAGGGGCACAGGAGGAGATCACCGAGTGCAGCGCCTGGCTGTAGGCTGAGCGGGAAGGGGACACAGAAACACTATCAGGGCACGAGGGTTGCACTTTTGGCCCGAAACTGGGCTTGGCTCTAGCCTTTCACCAGAGCAGAGAAACAACAATTGGGGTTTAAGGTAAATCGACAAGCCTGTAGTTTTCCACACACCCATTTGCACACTCTGCACACTCCCGAACATAAAGCCAAAGATTATTTTATGAACCCGAGTTTCTCTATTTTTCCTCCCAGATGACTCCCAGTTTCCCAGATAGGTATTTTCCCAAGGTGTGCTCAAGGTCAGAGCACTCCATCACCTAAGGAAGGTGAGAGCATTCCATCACCTTTGTACACCTTTGTGCATCCTCCCAGCAGGAGATTCAGCAATTAAGGCAGAGGACTCTGTGTCCCTAATGAGATGGTTTGCAGCACTTTCCTCATGGCTGTGTCCATAGCCACGCGTGGCTGTGTCACAGCTGTGTTATTTAACACATAAGGGCTGGTGCCTTGCTGAGGCTGCCACTACACTCCCTAAGGGACAGAGGCTGGGTCAAGCAGCAAAGCCCCTGATTTGCCCTCTCCAGAGCATATTTGGAGAAGCATCTCTGCACAGCAGCCCAGAAGCATGGAGACACTTGGTTTGATTTCTCCCTCTATAATCAGGCCCAGATGTCTCCTCTCTGAAAGCAGGAGCTCCTACCTTTGTGGTTTTTGTAGAAGACGCAGTTATTGGCACAGGTATCTGGGTGGGAATCCCAGAAATCAGACCCACAGGAACACAGTGGGGGCAAGTCAATGTTACAGAGTTTGACTTTCTCCTTCATCTGGGCTCTCAGAGCTTCAACATACCTGCAAGGGATCAAACATTCACCTCTGCCAGTGACACCTGGCTCTGCACAAGGAGCACAGACTGGCTGTACCTCATGTGCTCCTTCTCCCGCTGCTGTCTGTCCCTCACTCTCCTCTCCTCCAGCTGGAGCTGGGCCAGGGCTTCCCAGGTTCCCTCTCCTGGGAAGGGCTCTGGCTGCTCAGCCATGTCTCGCATCCTCTGCTCCTCTGCCCGGCGCTGATCCTCCTTCTGCCTCTTAATCCTGCAGGAACACACATGTTTAGAGAAGGAGCTTCCCCACCCCAGCCTCCATTCCTGGCTGGTCCCTGGCTGTGAGGTCAGGGCACAGAAATCTGGGTGATGCTGCTGCTTTCAAAGGCAAAAGTAATTCTGCACTAATCACAGCATTAAAAAAAAATAAATATAAACAAATACATTAGCTTTAAACATAGAATGGTCAAAAAGGCTTCCCCAAGCCTCCATTCTTCCGCCCATATGGCAACACCAGCCTGTGAATGCTCTCCTGCCCTCAAACTCTTTCTGTCTGTCTGTTTTCTCACCATTATGGACTTCCTCTTCCAGTTCCTTCCAGCATCACATCCACACGTGCTCCTGCCACCCACACTTCCCCAAAGCTGCACTTCTGTCCTTAAATAAAGCGTGCAGACTGGGCTCTTTAATACCCCCCAGAAATGACCAACACCTTGGCTTCCCAGCTTCCCCATTTCCCACTGTTTCTGATTATGAGGCAGCTTGAATCCTTCTGTAAGCACCTTCCAGGACAGGGAAGCATGACAGGGCTGGGTACAGCAGAGACATCCCACCTTTACTCTAAAACAGGCTTTAGGATGTACTTTTAACCAAATTTTCCTCTATTTCCTCAGTCTCCCTTGTACATACATGGCCCTCCAGCCCTTACGTGGGACCTGGGTTGTGTAAATCCCACCAAACACAACACACATTCCCCTGACAAGCAGCAACTGCAAAGCACAAAGACTTTACACCAAAGTATCTGACATTTTATTCCCAAATACAACAATGTGTCCCAGGCCACTCCTTGCCAGGGGGCATTAAAACCAAAATCAAGGCTGGGAAGAAGCCAGAACAAGACATTTTGGACCTTACTTACTTACTGTAGGGGGTCAAATCTTTACATCCAGAAGGAAAGTGCTGAAGTTAAACTCCTCTGGTTGAGTTATAAACTCGGAAATGTTTTTTAAATGAAATATAGAACCTTAAGTACAGCACCATAAATCTGCTCCAGAAACTGAGGCCAAGGGCAGCTTGGGGCTTTACACCCTGTAATTACAAACCCAGCTCCTCTCTGCACACACTCCAAGGGAAAAAAAATAATAATAAAAAGGTATCACACTAACTAGGAAGTTGCTGGGGCCTTGCCAGCATTCACAGGGTAGGACAAGCTCTCCCAAGGTCCCAAGTGCCATTGGAATGTCAGGATGTGGCTCAAGGAGCACTGCTTTAGACTGGCGGTTTTTCCCAAAAAATGCCCATGAAAATCCTGCACTGTGGCACCTGTCCCACTCCCCCAAAGCCTGATCACAGAAGAGCCAGGAAGGTCAGATTTAGGTCAGTTCATTCAATGGAAAGCCAGAGAAAAAAACCAAAAATATGGGGATCTTTCCTATTTTGCTGTGAATCTGAAGAGCTTCTCCTTAGTGAACCCCTTAGTGGGAGAAGCTGAGAAAACTCCACCACAATTGATACTTTTACACAGATACCAAATGTTCAACCCTGGAACAAATTCCTGGAAATAATTTTATTATGCTGTGTAAGTTTTTATGGCCGTGAGGGTGAAGGGTCTGATATTAAAAGTGCCACAGGACAGTCATAGCTTAGCACAACGTGACCTCACCCCAAAGTTTCTAAACACAGGCTTAGGTTCCCAGAGTCATGGTTTGAGATGTTGCACCTCACCCAGCCCCATGATTTGGCTCCCAACTCCTAAACAAGCTGCACAGGGACTTCAAAACCAGATAGAGAAGTGCTAAAGGACACATCACAGCCCAAGGCTCTCTGCTGAGGGCTTGGCTGTGTGAATTCCACCCCAGGGGGGTTACACATCAGTGCCTGCTTTACACCAGACAAACTCACAAGATTTTTCCAACCTTCTGAAGGACCCTGATGGAGGAGGTGACCCCACCACCTGTATGGACTCACTGGGCAACTCTCTGCTGCCTCTCTCGCTGCCGCTGCTGTTCCCTCACTCGCTCCCGCTCCAGGGCCATGAAGAGGCGCCGGCACCGCAGGAACTCGCTCTGCCGCTTCGGAGAAGAGAAGGACATTTGGGAAGGATGTCTGGGATAAATATCAACTGCTCAGCTTAATTTCTGGAGGATGGAACCTCACTCTTTCCCCAAAAGACTCTCAAACATCTCTGAGTGCACATGGCCCAGGATTGGGAAGCTGGAGAGATGGCACCGAGGCAGGAAAGACCAAGTCATGTTGAAGTATTGGAGAGCTTTGTACCAGCATCCCTCCACTGAAGCTGCCTATGGGTGGAAGCTCTGCCACCTGGCAAATTCCTAAACTCTCACTTTGCTGAAGGGAAAAGAGCCAATTCCAACTTCAGCCCACTTGAATTTTGGATCCACCTGGACACTGGTGCTCCCCTCCAGTGCACTGGAACCCTGTATCTCCTCCAAAAGATGAATGTATGACACCAAGCTGGATTCTCTACGTGCAGGAGAACCACAGAGGTGGCAAAACCACTGCTGAGACAAATCCAGGGGCCCTACAGGGAAGAACTCTCACATGGATCCTGAGGGTTTAGTACTGGGGCTCTGGCTGATCCCACTGACGCAGCAAGAGCAGGGAAACCTCTGGGCTAAAGCTCACATCAAAAGCCCTCTTGCTGTGGGGTACAGAGATAGTTTGAGCTCCATGACTCCCAAAAGTTTACTGCATAGGTTTTTCCTCATGAATACCAAAACCTTTGGGCTGAGTTTGTCCACCTCAGCCGGTGGAGAGAGCCCAGCACAGCTGGAGATAAAGGAGGAGAAAAGATCAGTGACCAAGCTGCCAATGAAGAAAACCGGATGGAAAAAACCCAGGCAGAGGAGAGTGCTGCAAAACCAGTTATCTTGGATGGATCAGAGCCAAGGAGATTAAAAGCAAGGGGAAAGGGAATGGCATGGTTAGGAGGAGCAGCCTGAGAAGCCCCAGCTGTTGTCACACTGGTGAGAAACCACAACCATATTTGGGATCAGTTGGCTGGAAAACACTTGTAAGAAACAAAAAACATGCAAATTGTTCAGAGTTTTATGCTGCAAACTGGAAGAAAGGTGACAAAAGGAGAGAGAAATGCTCCTTTTCATGGCAGGAGGAAGCAGGAAAATAAAAGTCATTGGCTTTAAGCATCCAAGACAAACATCATCACTTTGTATCACCCAGATTAGCATGAGCCAAACTGTCCAGGACACAGGCTGTAAGCTCTCACTGTGAAATCATCCACTTGGCCTGCAGGCTGGGCTTGAGGCCATTCCCAAAATCAGAGAAACCTCTATATTCCAGCTTTGTATTTAAACAAGATAAAGTTGGCTTTGTTGATAACGTTGGCTTTGTTCTTTCACTTCTTTCTTTTCAAAGCATTTTTGGCAGCTTCTTGGGCTCCCTGCAACTACAGCAAGCATCCCTTGGTTTTGCCAGGCAGAATGAAAGGAGCCTGTTCCTCCTTCAAACTTCTGGTGTTATTGAGATCTCAGATTTCGTAGGAGGAGTAGGTAACAGTTGCATTTAGTTGGGACAGATTTTAAAAAATAACCTGCTACCTTTGACCAAGACCCAAGACACCATCGAAGCTGACAAACCCAGTAGGGGTTTCATACATCAAAGCTCCTCTTGAGGATTCTTATTTGAGCCAGCAGCATTCCCAACACCCAATCCCTTTCAAACACAACCACAAGGGCTTGGGTGCCCTGGACAGACCTGCTTCCTGGTTTCCTCTTGGTCAACACCAGCCCAGAGTTTGAGGGCAGGTTGGTATTCACTGTGTGGCCTCCCAGGAAGCCCAGACAGGCTCGAGTCCTTCACTGAACCATCACAGACCTGAGAGACAATGGAAGGGAACAGCATCAGCATCACCACAACTCATCCTCATCTTCCCCCAGCAAAATGCTCTTCACTGGAGGCAGGGCCTCTGTGTGATCCCTCTAGACCTCAATGGGATGACCCACCTTGGAAATGGGCTTTATCTGGGGTACAGGCTGGCCATGAACAGGAGAGATGTGCCACATCTCAACTCCATACGAGTCTGAGCACCAAAGCTTTGTCAAAACACCTCTAAAGATATCCTTGGAGGAGAGTTCTGGCTTAGTTTAAACATGGATGCACATCTCCCCATCATAAACTTTTATTATGAACTTCTTGAAGTGTGAATAAAATAACTAAATGTAAGAGGAACTCCACAGCCAACATCTCCCAAAACCTCAGTGTAAACCTCAGCATAAACTTCCACTTTGTTCCTATCTGCCCAGCAGTATTTCTGCTCCAAGCTGGACTAATCCCCAGCCAAGGCTGGGCACACACTGCCACAGCCACAAAGCTTTTGCCAACCACCCCTGGTAATCAAGATTTCCACCCCCTAGATGCTCAAAAAAAGCTGCCTGAAAACAAAAGAGGAAGGATAAGTACATCAAGCCCTCCTCACCCCCTCCTAGGGCAGGGCCTGCAACCCCCAGGCACAGGGATTGCCACAGCCATCTCCTTTTCCTGATACAAAGATTTTTTTTCTCTTTTTTCTCCCTTTTCAAGGAGGTTTCTAACTGATTTGATCTTTTTTGATCTCGTCTACCCTCGGGTCTTTCGGCTTTTGCCTGGGCAGCTGCCAAGTGGCATCACATGCAGGCAGGAATCCAAGGCCACAACTGCACATGAAAGCAGGGAATGGCAGTGCTGACCTCACTGAGCTCCAGTACTGCTCCCAAGCCCACTTTGGGGATGGTAGGCTTGAGTTAAGCAGGCCTGAGGGAGCAACTGCTCTACTCCAAGAGCAGCCTCTTCCAGACATCAAAATAAATCTAATGAGCTGAACCTCTTAAGACCAACTTTGCGTGAGTCTTACTTTTGCAAATTCAATTTTGATATAGAAGTCATCATCCTGCCCAGTGCCATTTGCAGCTGTGCCTTGCTCCAGCAGCTCAGCAGGCAGATCATGGTGTCCTGCCAGCAGCAGCTCCTCACTGTCCTCCATGGGCACTGCAGCTGCCAAGCAAGGGTCTGGCTTCTGGAAAAGGGAGGACACGGGTGTAAACATGGAATTGAAATCTGGCTGCTTTGGTGCCAAGGGAAAACTGAGCACTCTCAGAGCAGCTTTAACACACAGGAGGCTGTGTGTGCTGTCACTTGGATGTGATCTGGCAGCACCATGTGTTCAGCAGCACCACGGGCCACCAGAGCTGGGAAACAGGAATGTAGCAGGGTGACTGTGACTGTGCCCTCCCCAACTGCAGAAGCAGTGGGACAGACATGTAGGGTGAAGAGGAGGCGAGGCAAAAACCTCTCCAGGCACTTTCACAGTGGCAAGGAGCTGGGCTTTCTGAGTGACACCCGAGTACGGAGTACACTCCTTCAGATGGGAAGTGGGCAGGCTCCCCAGTGGCAATCCACAATATTTTGAGAGGCAGCAGATTGTTTCCTACAAATTAAAGAATCAAAATGCCAGAAGCAAGCTTGAAGCCAGGATAAATTTTATCCCTTGCTTTCTTTTTTCCCCTCAGCATGGTGGAAGCGCAGGACAGCTGATAGAGGGAAAGGATGGATCAGTTGGAGAATAGGTGATGCCAAGAAATCCTTGATATCGCTCTGCTGCTGTTTGGGAAGGACAGAGAATAGTCTGGAGTCAGTCTGAATGTGGAATTATTTGACAGGCACAGGAATTACTCCATCAATCCCACTATGACAGAAACATGAAAGAATAGCTGCTTTGGTAAGGATAAGGGAATGGAGGGGAAGAGTTATTGCTTTGGAAGGTTGCTCTGGAGCACTGAAGGTGTGGAAAAACACCACCAACTTGGTGAGATGAGACACTGGGGAAAAGAATTTGGGTGCTGCCATGCTGGGAAGCTACAGATGTCCACCAAAGCCTGAAGGCAAAGACTTAGTAACAGGATGAGCTGGAACACTGGACAATGGCAATTACCATTCCCAAATCTGCTTGGGAAGGCAGGCAATTAACTCTTTGGATGCTTTTAACCTGGAAAGAAATCTTGAGGGGCGAGAAAGAGCAACAATTTTAGGAACATGAATTATTGATCACAGGGAATGCAACACTTTACAGGGGGAAAGGAAAAAGAAGAAGAAAAATGCAGTAAACAGGACTGAAAGAAAAAAAAACATTTCAGCTAAAGATTTGCTTAGAGTTAGCAGCAGCAGGGAGAAAAATGCTGGGACTATTATTAGGAAGAAAAAGTCAGGTTGTTACTAAAGCTGAGGTTTTTAAGGAGGATGGACCTGTCCTGGGCAGCTGCCAGGAGCAACTGCTAAGGTGCTAACAGCTCCCTGCAATCTGTGGAGGTCAAGATTATCAGAAAAAAGCACAAGGAGTGCCTTTCTTTATTGAAAGGAGAGGAAAAGGAAATAACAAATAGAAGATTTTAGCCTCAAGAGTTTAACTGTGACTTTTGAAAAAAGGAAGAGGAAATCACCTTGCAAACTGCCTGTAAGCCACAAGAAACAAGATAAGCAGCAACCAGCATAAATTTGTCAAGAGCGAGTCAGGTAAACTGAATGTCTCCTACAATAGAAGGGAGAGGCCTCAGGCAAAGAGCAGGAAAAGACTCTGGGGTTGAGCTGAGCTCTTGACATGGCCTAATTCAACACTGGGGTTAAGCAAAACCTGTTAGATGGAAGTCTGATGTGGGACACACAAAACTGATTAAAAACATGGCCCAGATTTGGTCTCAGGAGTTCACTGCACAGAAATAGGGTAAGAACTAGGTGGGCTCTGCTCTTTGATTTCATTATCAGCCTGGATGAAGGAAGAAAGAAGCATCTTGATTAAGCTACTCCCACTTGCATTGTAGAAGTATTGGGTGAAAACCCCTTGGGTTCAAACCAAAGAAATGGGCTGAAAAGCACAAGGAAATCCAGGGAGCACAAAAGCAGAGGCAGCACTACCAAGGCAGTTAAGTCCATGGTTATGTCTCTGGCAGCCTTTTGTACCTGAAGGGAACATGCTGCTGTCCTGCCAGGTTGGGAACATGCCAAATCTTCATACAGGGAGAGATTCAGATTAATATGGGAGCTTTTTTTCCTCATATATCATGGAGTAATAAAACAGAGCAATGCAATAAATCAATATGTTCTTCCCAGAATAAATCAGGGGAGCTGTTAAACTTCCTTATGTAGATTACCTGTAGCTGCAGTGAGGCTGGGGTGGGAGGATGGTCCCAAACCCCTCCCAGTGTTTCTCACTGCTGTGGAGGACTTGCCCAGGACTCCCACGGATCTCCTGTAACCCTCTGGCTCACCTGGGCAGTGGCTTTATTATTTATGTGAGGCCATGAATCAACTCATGTCAGTGAATGCATTAATGGCTCAAACAAGAAGGATGTTTGCTGGAAACAGGTAACAAGGTTTTTGAGACATTTATTATTGTGCTTCTCTGAGTCCTATTTGCAAAGCTGACTGACTTCATCAGAATCCAAGAGTACAAAGAGAGGAAGAGGCAGAGCAGCCCTTCTGTAAAGGGTAGCTCCTAGATAATCAGCAAAGATCTATTTCACCTTTGGTGAACCTGAGAAGGAGAAGGGAATGAAGATTTACAGGATGGGCAGGAAACTGGCTCCAGAGCCAATAACACAAAACACCAGGCTGGCTTGCTCCTGGTGTTCTCCAAAGTATATCAGTTTAAGAAAGGTCTTGGCATAGCGACTGGGAAAATAGCTACAACACAAAGGTGTTCTTGAGACCTGAAGGAGCAAAAGCAGGATGAAATTCAGCAGAACAAAAGGTGGAACTGACTTCCTTCCATGCACTGCTTTGAGAAAAGCAGCTGCATGCCAACAATTCTCTAGCAGAAGTCAGCCCCGGGTGAGGAAAAACCCTCCAGATCTTTGCCACCCACACAAAACAAGGGATTGATGCAATGGAAAGAGCTGTTGAGGTTTGAAGAAATAAAGGAACCTGAAGGGAGGGCTGGTCATCACATTCCTCCCAGATACCCAGATCACAATCTCAACCTTTAAAAGTCTCTTTTGCATTCTTGAGTTCATCTCAGAGATGTTTTCACACACTTTATCCTGCTGCCTTCTCTGAAATGGGTTACCCACAAGGTGTGTCAGGAAAGCACAGTTTATTTCATTCCTGCTAGAGAAATTCCCTGAATTATGCTTTGGATTTGCTAGTTAGAGCCAAACCTTCAGCAGTTTGCAAGGTGATTTCTCTGCCCTCAGCCCAGACAGCCCTCACTCACCTGCTGCCTCCAAGCACCAGGGGACACGGTCCTGCGGGATGCCAGCCTGCGCCGCACCTGCTGCACAGCCCTGCTGAGCTGCACCCAGAGGAGAGGCAAAGAAAACACAGGACAAGCTCAGCTGCACAGAGACATCTCCCAGTCAGTCTGTTCCAGTCAAGAAGCTCGATCAAGGTAGCATGACCCAACACACAATCAGCAAAGGATCTTTCAGAACTGCCCCAAGGTATCGAAGTCCTGATCCAGGCAACTCATCTACTCCCAAAACATTTTGCTGAGATGCCAGATCTCAAATTTTCTTGCTTAGTATCCAGCCAGAATTGATTTTCCATCCCAAGATGCTTCAACTGGAATGCATCCCATGGTGCTTCAACTGGAATAACTCCTAGGCGAGCACACAGGCTTTCCAAACCACCAAAGGCACCATATTAAACAAACAAACAAACAAACAAACCAAAAAACCACACTCAAACAGCCCTGAAGGTTTGTTTAAGGATTTTTTCGATCAGGTTTCCCCAGATTTTGGTCTACATGAGACAAGCTGCAATGAGGTGGCACCACCTAGTGCCACCTCCGTGCCAGGACACGGCTGGGAAAACAGCGCCTGCCAGCAGCCAGACCAGTTCAGCCACAGCACCCGGGACAAACCACCCAGCTGGATGCTCTGAGGAGCACAACAATATTCAGGATGACAACACGAGCTAACCTTTCATTCAATATCTAAAACCAAATACTAGCGATGTGCTGTAGAAGAAAAAAAAAAACATGGCCCATTCCTCATTTCAAATGCTGAGGATCCAAAATGCTGAAGCAGCAATGGAAGCGTGGAAGGGCAGGGCTCACCTCAGCAGCCTGTTGCTGGAATGGCTCCCCATGCTCCTCTTCTGGCTGGGCTGGGCCTGAGACAGCACTGGGCCCACAGATGATGGGAGCAGGGAGACCCTTGAACAGGCATGTGTTCTTCCAGGGGGCCGAGTACTGCACAGGAACACAGCTCTCCCTCTCTGCCTGCCAGGAAAAAGCCAGTGGGATCTCCAACCATGACCCAGCAAGATGTCAACCGTGGTGACATTTCACCATCCTTGGGTGAAATTTCTTGGGAGGGAGGTTTTGGCTCTCCGTGCTGAGAGAACACAAAGAACCATCAGGCTCTTTGGGGCTGAGGGCATTTCTGGGCCTCCCACTTGGGAGCTGGCAGAGTTACATGAGGACATCCCTAGTCAGCCATGGAAACAGCCCAAACACCCCAAGCTGGTGACATGTCAGTGCATTCTCTTTTCTGCCACAGTCAGATCTTGGCAAGTCTCCCCAGCACTTGTTTGAGAATAGAAAGAATTAAATATATTCATTGGAAAATCCAAAACAAGCCCATGGAGAAAAAGGGAATGTGGAGACAGAGGGAAAGTGTTGTTTGAAAACTATTTGGCTGCTCCGGAGAAGGGATCTGAAAAAAGACAGCAGGAAAACTGTTTTGCTTCAAATGCAGCCAGGACATCCACATCATTCCCAACTCCTCCCTGGGTGTTTTCCAATTCCAGGCAATTCCACAGAGAGCTTCAGAACCCTGTTCTGCTGTTGCCTGAGGGAGCAAGTAACCTTTCCTCGGGGAAGCTTCAAAGCACCTCCAGCACCAGCCACAGTGTTGCACTGACCCAGCCTGCCTGGACACTGCCACCACAGCGTCTGGAACCTCACATTTTATCATTTTTTTCTCATTAACACCTTGACTTAAGGTGTTGACTTCAGCTCCAGTGTTTGGATTTTTCCCAATTTATGTTGGGTTTGGAGGAGTTTATCCTGACAGAGCCTTGCTTACTGCTTCATAGGCCTTCTGCAGCTCCTGCCTCCGGTGCAGCCTGACCTGCCGGTTCACCCGCTGCCTCACCTCACCCTGGAATCTCCTCAGGCTGGCTGCCTTCTGCTGCTGCTGCTCCTTCAGCTCTTCCTCCACCTGGAATACCGAAGCCTGGGAGAGGTGGAAGCAGATTTCAGCAGGGTTTTGGTAGCCTGTAGCATTAGAGCCGCCTGTATCCCTGTATTCCCCTTTCCCCCATCCAGAGTGACCAGGCAGCGCCCAGAGCAAACTTCATGTTTTGTTTCAAAAATATGTGGAATAACAGCTTGGACAATATCTACTGGGTGATTATGGGCTGGATTGAGTCTGATTCGAGATACAGAGCATGAACACCTCTGCCTTTGCCTCTCTGCAACATACAGGGAAGGAAAGAAAAAGGAGACCCAGGTTGCAGCTCTTGCTCCCATGAAAGATTGCTCAAATATCCAAAGCCTGGATCCAAAAGGAACAGGCCAGCCCCTGATCCTGTTAATTTTCTGCAAGGCTGGAAGCAAATCAGCAAAGTAGTTCACAGAGCACAGCACTGCTCCGGAATGCCTTTACCATCGGAAGTGAAAGACTAAGAGAAATGACCTGAAAAACCCAAAAATCCCATTTTATTCTCCTTGCAATTCTGTCAAGCAACTCTGCAACACCATCATGGCTTAAATTAAAACAGTACTGCTCTCCTGGCTGCCAACATAGCAAGAGAAACCAGAGACTGAAGGGGTGGAGGAAAGGGGTGAGGCCAAAGATGAACTGCAGGGTCAGCACAGGAGACAGGTCAGCATGGGGAGAAATCCACACTGCTAGGAATAAAGCCAAGACAGTGCTCTAGGGGACAGCCCAGTGCCAGGCCACCCACTGCCCACCTCAGCAGGAACTCTGATTCATGAGGAATTACTAGGGGTTAATTAGAAGTGTATTAAGTAAGCTCAGATACCCCAGGGCAACTTCATTCACCTCTGGAAGCCTCACATGGAGGGCCCCAGGAGCATCCAGACCCCCTGAAGCTGTCATAAAAAGTTCAGCTGCCCCAGAAGTTTCATAGTGCCCAGATGGAAGTCCTGTGGAATATGGAGAAGACTGATTTCCATAAATTATCTCAACCTTTCAGGATTTAAATTACAATATAGAAATAAATCATCTCAGAAGGGCAGGAGCTTCTATAATGTTCAGACATTAATTACAGGGGACTGAACTCATCATCCAATATTGAATGTACTTTTAGTCCTCTTAGAATAACCCTCAAAACAGAAATCTCTCAGATCAGCATCCATGAAGATTTCTTTAAGTGTTTCTAACGTGGTACAGTGGAGATTGGCTCCAGACCTTGAAACACTCATTTTTTTTTTAATCAGCAACACAGAATAAAATTTCAACTCCCTGACATCCATTAGGGATGAGTGGGAAAGCGAGAAGCAGCACTGGCTGCATTTCCCACCTGATGAAGGTTTAAAATTGATGCATTTCTCCTCAAAAAACACAGTTTATTGGAGGGGGATCAACTCAGAGGAATTGTGTGGGCTTGTGCAAAGGGGAGGCCAGACTACATGGACATCATAGCAGCTTCTGATCCCACTAAATCACATTAAAACAAATTATTATTTTCAGGAGCCATGTTCCTGGCTGCCTTCAAGCTGAAAAGATCACTTTCGGCTCTGACCCCCACTGGGGGTTTTACTGGCACACTGGAGTTCGAGATACCCCAGCAGATGGTGCCCTCGGTGCACTCACAAAGGCCGGGCTTTGCTGCCCTGGCGCGCTCTCCACCCAGGCACCCACGGGGGCCACGCTCTGGTTCCTCTCGGCCAGCACCCTCCATCTGCGCTGCAGAGGTCTCGCCTGGTGCCTCCCCGGGGGCTGCCCGGTCCCCCGGCGCTGCTCCTTCGAGGGGAGCACCATGCCGGCACCGCCGCGGGCCCGGCCCTGGGGAGGGGGAGCAGAGGTGAGGGTGTGTCCCGCTCACCCCAACCCGCACCCTGCCCCATGTCCTGCCCTCAGCCGCGGGGATTCCCACTGCCCTCCCAGTTCTCCAGCCCCCGCGCCCCCCACCTGCAGCTTCCCACTCTGACCGGGGACCCCCAGCTCTTCGTGGCTGAATGCCCCCTCCACGCCCATCACTGCACCCTCTCTCCCCACTGCCCCTGGTTATCCAACTCCACAACACCCCGCCTTCAGCTCCCCCGAGGGCCCTCAACCCTTCGTGCTCAAATCTTCCTGCACCCCTCATCCCAACCAGCCCCTCCCCAAGCACCTCA
>VWYI01002845.1:103263-140694 GCA_013399455.1 Anthoscopus minutus
ACCCCCTGGGGACGCCCCTGTGCCCCCGTACCCTCATCTCCTCATCCATCCCTGGGCACTGCTCCACGGCCTCGGGCCCATCCTCCCGTATCCCACGCCCATATGCCTCTGCACCTTCATTCCCCATAACCCTCCCGCGGAGTCCCCTCACACCGCACCAACCGCCACTTCCGCCGCCACCGGCGCTTCGAATCCTGGCGCCACTTCCGCCGCACGGCCGCGCCCCGGCCACGCCCCCGGAAGCCCTGCCCACGCCCCGGTCACGCCCCCGGGGTCCAGACCACGCCCCGATCTATGCTAAGCCACGCCCCCGATAGTCATGGTCACGCCCATTCTGTCCCACCTCGCCTCGAGGCCCGCCCCCTCCTCCCTAGCCAACTCCTGGCGGCCCTCAGGGTTCTGAGGTGCCGGGTTCGAGTCCCGCCTCCGGTGGGAAGGGGGTGGAGGAACCGTGTCTGCCTCGGAGCATTCCCCTGAGCGTCCCTGGAAAACCCCACACCGAGCNTTCGAGTGGAGCGCCATGCCGGCACCGCCGCGGGCCCGGCCCTGGGGAGGGGGAGCAGAGGTGAGGGTGTGTCCCGCTCACCCCAACCCGCACCCTGCCCCATGTCCTGCCCTCAGCCGCGGGGATTCCCACTGCCCTCCCAGTTCTCCAGCCCCCGCGCCCCCCACCTGCAGCTTCCCACTCTGACCGGGGACCGCCAGCTCTTCGTGGCTGAATGCCCCCTCCACGCCCATCACTGCACCCTCTCTCCCCACTGCCCCTGGTTATCCAACTCCACAACACCCCGCCTTCAGCTCCCCCGAGGGCCCTCAACCCTTCGTGCTCAAATCTTCCTGCACCCCTCATCCCAACCAGCCCCTCCCCAAGCACCTCATCGNCCCGATAGTCATGGTCACGCCCATTCTGTCCCACCTCGCCTCGAGCCCCGCCCCCTCCTCCCTAGCCAACTCCTGGCGGCCCTCAGGGTTCTGAGGTGCCGGGTTCGAGTCCCGCCTCCGGTGGGAAGGGGGTGGAGGAACCGTGTCTGCCTCGGAGCATTCCCCTGAGCGTCCCTGGAAAACCCCACACCGAGCATCCCCGTGCAAGTCGCTCACAAATATCTTTATAGCGTCTCCCCACAACATCCGCGACCCCCCTCCGAGTATCCCCTTACAACAATACACAGCATCCACCCAAAGCACCTCCCCGTAGCGTGACCCTAAAGCGTCTGCCTCACGAGTCTGCCTCCCCTAATGTCTCCCTAAAACTCCCTCAAAGCTCCTTTCTGTAGCATTCCCCACACCCCTCCCTGTAGCATCTCCCTACAGCGCCCTCCACAAGTGTGCCCCAAACCTCTCCCTTGTACCATTGCCCCATAACGCGTCTCCCCCAAAGCATCTCCTTCCCTCTGGGACAGGATGCTTGGAGGCATCGACCCCTTTTAGGGGCCAGGAAACCTCTGGGGGTGTGGGGGTGGCTCACGGGGGTGATGAGCTTGGCAGGTCTCGGGAGGGGGGTGGGAAATGGCTCCGGGCGTCCTGCCTCACATCCCGCTGCCCTATTCAGCGATGCCCGGGAACTAGCGCTAATTGGCATGGAGCTGGAATGAAGCCTGGATGCCACCGGGCTTCGTTTTAGAGCCTGGGAAGAGGAAAAAAAAAAGTGGGGGGGAGATCCTTTGGGGTGGGGGTTCAGCTTTGCAAAATATCTCTCCTAAGAAAACCCCAGCTTAGCTTAATGGGGTGTTCAGAGCCCAAAACACCATTGGATTGTCCGCGGAGGGGATGGCAAACCTTAGCTGAGCTCGATGGATTGATGCCCCCCACCCCAAGTATGTCCCGGGTACTGGCAAAACATGGAACTGGGGGTCTGTAACCGGGGAAAAATTGCAAATCTGAGTGGTTTTTCCTCAAATAAATGTCAGCTCGAGGCCGCCGAGGAGGCGAAAGCCACCAGGACACAGGGCTCTATTGAGAAAGAACAGAAAGAAAAAAAAAAAAAAGGGAAAAAAATAAATTAGCCGGGCGAAGCGCCAAGCCGGG
Source organism: Anthoscopus minutus (assembly GCA_013399455.1). Lineage (NCBI taxonomy): Eukaryota > Metazoa > Chordata > Aves > Passeriformes > Paridae > Anthoscopus > Anthoscopus minutus. The sequence continues at coordinate 105,289 of VWYI01002845.1, forward strand.
AGCTCCGAGGGACGTGCCCAGAGTGGGGAAGCGGAGCAATTCGGGGGGCGAGCCTGCCCGAAATGTGGGGAGCGCCGGCTGCCCCGCGGGGCCACCCCGCTCCCCCCTGCTTGCTGCCGGTGACCTGGCTTCTGGCACTGCATGCAGGTAGGGAGTTTTCCCATTTTTTCCACGATTTTCCCGTTTTTTCCATGGGTCTTGGGGGTATCCAGATGGAGGATGAAGGCCGGGGGGGGTGATGAGGGTGGTGATACTCTACGGGAGGGGTTGGAGGGGGGGTTGTTGCGCTGTCGAGCGTACCCTCTGCTTGGGAGCTGGAAAAAAACGGGGTAAAATTGGAAAAGAAAACTGGGGAAAACAATTTTCTGAAGCAAAGCAGGTCCTAATGTGGGGGAGGATTTGGCACCGCCCCCACCCTGAGCTTCTCCCCAGTTTTTTTCTTTCCCAAACCCCATTTTTTCGTATTTTTTTAGCATCTCCAAATATTTTTTCTTACCCATTCTTCAGCTTTCCTTGAAAAGTCATTTTTCACCCCAGTTCTAGGCTTGCCTCATTCCACTGCAACTCTTGTTTTCTCCATCGTTTATTCTCTGAATTCTCACATTTGGGAATTCAGTGAGCCCCAAACCACCCCATCCCAGATCTGACAACACAGAAAATCACTTTCAACAATTTTGTTCCATTTTACCAAAGATTGTGCCCAAAAGCAGCCCTGGGGAAGCCCCAGTTCCCTCCAGATGAGGAGGAAGGATGAAAAACAAAACCATCTGAGTTCTTTGCTGGTGTTGATTTAGACCCTAAAAAACTGCCAGGGATGTGGCCAGGGCACCCAAAAATACTGTAGGGTGTTGTTGGTTTTTTTTTTATTTTTAAATGTATTGTACTACAAAATAATGTGAAAATGAGGATTTTTGCTGGGGTCTTTTCAACAAAATCCATTCAAAGGAGCTGGGAGACCATCCTAAGCCAAGGATGCTATAGGAAAATGGAACACTTCTTGAGTTATTCATGAACTCCAAAGTGGAGAAAAAAAAATTTATCCCGAGTGGAGAAAAAATGACGAATAGGGTTAAATAAAGGGAAGAAACAGTTAAAGAGCAGTGGTTTGGTGGTGCACAGGGAGAGGGCAAGCATGCATCGAAGGCCACATCCCCATCCCAAGCCTCAGCCTTCCTTGTGGAGTGAGGGTTCCCCTAAATTTGGCGAGTCGGGGCATGTTTGTGGGGCCGAGCGCGGCGCTGCCGGGAAGGACGGACGGACGGATGCTGCATACCAATAGGTCCCATGACTTTTCGGGCTTGTTTAAGGCCTTTCTTGCTCACACTTCGCCCCGCCCAGCTGGTTTTCCCACTCTCCCAGTACCGGGTTTGCTCCCTGTCGACGACGGTATCTGTATGGGGGGCTCGTGCATGGGATCTCTGGGATGTCAGGAGGGGGACGCTAAGGTTTTTTGGGGAGGGAGAATGTTTTGGGGAGTCCCCTCCCCCAGGAAATCATGTTTTTACATTTTTCCCTGCCTTTTTTGGCTTAAAACCAGCGATGAGGAGCAATGCACGTGCACAGACTCCCATGATGCAGTTTTGCATCTGAGGGGGCTTTGTCTGGACAGGAGCATCCAATGGAGATGGGGGTGGGATACAAAATCCTTCCCCTCCCACCATTTTTGGGGGAATTACGGTGTATTTGCAAAGCATTGCACTGATCCAAGCACTGGCATCTCTCACTCCTCAGGCAGCTTTTGTAGGGCAATGATACAAGGGCTGCCTTGACCTGCCTTCCATCCCCTGCATTTCTGCAAGTGATGTGTGCATTTTTGCAAAGGGTTGCATCGACCTGGCTGCAGCAGCACTCCCCATGTATTTTTGGGGTTGATAGATTAATTTCTGCAGGTACAGGAGCGCTCCTGCCCAAACCCTGCACATTTTAGGGGCACCACATGTGTTTTTGCAGAACCCAGTAACAGGAGGTGTTCCATGCACATCTCCTCCTTTCATTTTTGGGGTGATGCATGCATTTTTGCAAAGGGTTGGTTACATTGAGCTGGCTGCAGGAGCACTCACACCCCCAATGCAGTTTTGGGGGATGATAATGCATCTTTGCAGGGGATTGCATTGACCCACCTGCCATGCCCAAAGCAATTTTGGGGGTGATCCCTTGATTTTTACATGTTGCACTGCTCTGAGTTCAGGAAGGCTTCTACCCCTCATGCACTTTTGGGGTCACACATGCATCTTTGCAAAGGTTATGGAACCAAGCTGGGCACCTTGGGGGTGCTCAGCACAACTCCAGCTTGGGGTTTCCCTGTTTTCTCCATGCTCGGCACCCCACTGTCTCTCCCCACACCCCAAGGTCTGCTGGCAGGGGTGAACATCACCAGCCCCACGCCACTGGTCCGTGGCACGGCGGGCAAAGCGGCGCTGCTGTCAGTGCGCTACGCCAGCGCCAGCGCTGACAAGCCAGTGGTCAAGTGGCAGCTGAAGCGGGACAAACCTGTCACCGTCGTCCAGTCCATCGGCACCGAGATCATTGGCAACCTCCGGCCTGACTACCGCGACCGCATCCGGGTGCTGGAGAACGGCTCGCTGCTCATCAGCCCCTTGCAGCTGACCGATGAAGGCGCTTACGAGGTGGAGGTGTCCATCACCGACGACACTTTCACCGGCGAGAAGACCATCAACCTCACTGTGGACAGTAAGGGCAAGAAGGACATCCAGTGGAGACTGGGGTATCCATGGGATGTCTTCCCTGACCACATATTGGTGGGGCTTTCTTCAACTGGGAGGTGGTTTGGGGGGTTTCAACCACCCTTGTAGCCAAGTTGGTGGGGTTTTGATGTATCTCTTCCTGTCCCATGAGACATGGCATCACCGTAGTTCTTCTACTTGTCCACAGTTCCCATCTCAAAGCCGCAAGTTCTGGTGGCCTCCTCAACGGTGCTGGAGCTCAGTGAATTCTTCACCCTCAACTGCTCACATGAGAACGGCACCAAGCCCACGTACACCTGGCTGAAGGACGGGAGGCCACTGAGCAACGACTCCCGCCTGCTCCTCTCCCCAGACCAGAAGATCCTCACCATCACCCGCGTTCTCATGGCTGATGATGATGTCTACAGTTGCCTGGTGGAGAATCCCATCAGCCACGGCCGCAGTATCCCCGTGAAGCTCACTGTTTACCGTAAGCCACCCCTTTCCCCTCCTGCACTCACAGCTTTGGCCATTTCTTGCAGATGCTTTCAGCTAAAATTCTTGGGGGGTTGTCCCCCCTCATTCTTCTCCTGCAGGCCGGAGCTCTCTCTACATCATCCTGTCCACGGGTGGCATCTTCCTTCTTGTCACCCTGGTGACAGTTTGTGCCTGCTGGAAGCCCTCCAAGAAGTATGTGTGGGGATAACATGGGAGACAAAGGGGGTTGTCCCATTTTGTCCCATCCTGTCTTGTGTCCCATTTCATCTCTTCCCATCCTATCTTGTCCTGTCCCATACTATCCTATCTCATCACATCTTGACACATCCTACCCCATGCTGTGCAGTGCCATGCCGTGCCGTGCCATCCTGTGCCATGCCATGCCATGCCATGCCATGCCATGCCATGCCATGCCATGCCATGCCATGCCATGCCATGCCATGCCATGCCATGCCATGCCATGCCATGCCATGCCATGCCATGCCATGCCATGCCATGCCATGCCATGCCATGCCATGCCATGCCATGCCATGCCATGCCATGCCATGCCATGCCATGCCATGCCATGCCATGCCATGCCATGCCATGCCATGCCATGCCATGCCATGCCATGCCATGCCATGCCATGCCATGCCATGCCATGCCATGCCATGCCATGCCATGCCATGCCATGCCATGCCATGCCATGCCATGCCATGCCATGCCATGCCATGCCATGCCATGCCATGCCATGCCATGCCATGCCATGCCATGCCATGCCATGCCATGCCATGCCATGCCATGCCATGCCATGCCATGCCATGCCATGCCATGCCATGCCATGCCATGCCATGCCATGCCATGCCATGCCATGCCATGCCATGCCATGCCATGCCATGCCATGCCATGCCATGCCATGCCATGCCATGCCATGCCATGCCATGCCATGCCATGCCATCCCATGCCATCCCATCCCATCCCATCCTATCCCACCCCATCCCATCCCATCCCATCCCATCCCATCCCATCCCATCCCATCCCATCTCTCTCTCCCTGCAGTACTTGACTCTTCCCTGGATGAGCCATGGGCAGTTCCCCCATTGCCTCTAACACGATGCCACTGCTGCCCCATCCCCTGTCCCTTTCCAGGGAGAAGCGACAAGCAGAGACGCAGCCAGCCTCCGACTACGCTGAGCAGGATGAGGAGCGCCTGAAGCACGAGGGTGAGTGCTGGCCTCAGTGTGGTGATGGTGGGTGGGGGGAACACAAATGCTCCTGGTATGGTGAGCAGCACCTTGCTTCCACACAGCCGAGGGCATCCCACGGAGCGGCGAGCACGAGCGCAAGAACCCAGTGGCTTTGTACATCCTTAAAGATAAGGTGAGAGCCAGTAGCACCAGCAGCACATCGCCAGTGTCCCAGCACTGGGTCTCGCACATGTCCCACGTTCTTCTGCTCTCGGCTTTTGGCAGGACTCGCCAGAGGCGGAGGAGGATTCCCTGCCCGAACCCCGCGGCACAGTTGAACCAGGCTACACCAGCTCGCCAGTACCAGCAGCCGGACGCTCGCCAGGACCAGTGGGGCGTTCGACTCGCCGCTACCATCGCTCTCCAGCTCGCTCACCCGCCTCGACGCGGACCCACAGGTCACCACCGGGTTCGCCGGCACGTTCCCGCGGCGCTCCGCGGCTGCTGCGGACTGCCGGCGTGCACGTCATTCGGGAGCAGGAGGAGGCCAACGCCGTGGAGATCAGTGCCTGAGCAGGGGGGACTGTGCACGCTTTGGTGGCAGCGTGCAAGTGAGCAAGGACACCAGCACGGCCACACTTCCGCCACCGAGCAAGCGGGGACACCGGCACAGCCCTGCTCCCACCACTGGGCGTCATTCCGCTCGGCGTAAAGTCACTAATTTCCTATTGATCCCACCCAGAGCTCCCCTCTTCCGTCCCCCATCTTCCTGGGGCATCGCTTTAATGGCTTTCTCGCCGGGACGAGTGTGCACGGAGAGTGCAGAATGCACACTCGTGTGCAGAGAGAACATGCAATCATTGCACCGAGCGAGTGTGCCAGAGGGTGTGCATGCAGCATGCAGAGAGAGCATTGGAGCATTGCACAGAGGAAGCATGCATGAAGCGCGCAGGAGGGCACATGGGCTGTGCACAAAGGGTGCATGGGGGCAGGCACGTGTGCAGCAAGTGTGCACACAGTGTGCAAAGAGGATGCACAGAGCATGCAAGAGAACACGTGAAGCTCACGGAGAGAACACACACGGAGCGTGCAGCTAAGACTGCACAGAGCGTGTGCAGAGCGTGTATGGAGCCTGCAGAACCAGCGTGGCCTTTGTGAGCGTGCCAGCACTGGGTGTGTGTTCCAAGTGTGCACAGAGTGTGCAGAGAGTCCATGCAGAGTATGCATGGAGCATGTGGAGTGAACATGCACGCAGCATTTGCATGGGACGTGCACGCAGCATGTGGCGAGTGTGCAGAGCGTGGGCAAAGAAGGGTGTGTGCAGTGCTTGCACAAAGCACACACGGAGCGTGCATGGTGCACGTGGAAAGTGCACAAAGCGAGCAGCTGAGTGTGCTCAGAGCATGTGCAAGGGTGAGCCTGCAGTGCTGGCACAGGGCATGCGTGGAGCCTGCAGTGAGCGTGCAAAGAGTGTGAGTGCAGTGCTTGCACAGAGTGTGCGTGGTGCATGTGGAGGGAGCGAGCACAAAGCAGCTGAGCGTGCTTGGAGCGTGCACGAGGAGCACACACACTGCACACCCAGCGACCCTGTGTGCACACGTGTGTGTAAGGGCACAGTGCCCACCCGCCATGGCACACCCCCATGCATGGAGCAGGACATGCACTGGCACACAAGCTCACCCAAGCGTGCAACATGCATCAGGCGGTCTAAACAGGGGGCTCCCTCCTGCCCCCCAGCTCCCCAGCTGCAATGTCCCCTAAATGTGGGCTGGAAGCCCTGGCCCAAGCATTGCCCCTTTGCCACGGTAGGATTTTCTGTGAAAATCCCCCGGTTTTGGGGCACACGACGCTGTCTCTCCCCGAGCCTTTATGGGAAATAGGTTTAGAAAAAGCAGAGAGCGGCCGGCCAAGCGAGCCGGGCCCTGGGGCACCCGGGGTGGGTGCCGGGGCACCTCGGAGTACTCGGGGTGCACTACTAACCAATAAACTAAACGTACTACCCGTCTGGTGGTGGCACCCTTGGGTATCTTTGTGGGAGAGGGATCTCCCAGGGTGGGGGACCCATGAGAAGTGGCTGACAGGTAAGAGCACACAAACCCCATGCACCTGGCTGGCATTGAAACTGGCACTTGAAGTGCTTGAGAGACCTTGGACTGTCGCCTCTGGTACCTACTGATGTTGTCCTCAGCTGAGAGCCCATTTCTTCTTAATTTGTCTTCCTCTGAACATGGAACACGACGGAAAAGGGGAATTTATTCTGGCTAATTAAATTCATTAACTGCTGGTGTCCCCTACTCTACTGTCTCCGGGTGCTGCCAGTGCCATTGTGGCCGGGCACTCCCACTGCCACAGGATGGTTGAGCTCTTTGTGTTCACCATCACCTTCACCCCCTTCGGCATTTCCCGGCCCCCACATCCGGCTATTGTCCCCCCCCATCCGGAGCCGGATCCAGCCCTGGGGCTAGCAGGGAGGAACCAGGGTTTCGGGAGGAAACGGGAAGGCTGGCCACGGCCGGCATGGCGGGCGGCTGGGAGACAGCACTGGGCCTGGGGCTCTGCCTCGCTGCCCTGCACCACGGAGGTGAGTGCAGCCCATGGGGGCCAAAATCCTCTTAACTCTGCCCCCTGCCCCACCCCGGATCTGAGACCATGCCCACTTGGGGCACCTATTGGCATTCTGCCACCTCCTTGTCACCCGACAGGCTGCCGCCTCCCCAGTGTGGCCACAGCACCCCAGACTCCAGCTGGTAAGGACACCTGGTGGGTGGCTGATGGAGGTGAGGAGACACCAGAAAATCCTGTTCCCCTCACCCACAATATGCCCTCTCCACTGCAGTGCTGCGGGACAATTTCCGCCTGCAGCCAGGTGATTTGGTGACCACAGCGGGGCAAGCAGTGGAGCTGGATTGTGTCCCCCCCTTGGGGTACCCCGAACCCTACATTACCTGGAAGAAGGACGGGGTGACCTTGGACTTGGTAGGTGGCAGGTACACAGTCACCAAGGGGAAGTTGCAGGTGGCATCGGCACAACGGAGCGACTCTGGTCTCTACATCTGTGTGGCGGCCAATGCGGCAGGCAAGCGGGAGAGCCGGGGTGCCCGCGTCTCTGTGCTGGGTAAGCCAAAGGTCTCCCTCAGGTGGTGGGCATGTCACACCCAGCCTCGGGGCTATGTCCTTGATGTCCCCCCACAGAGAAGCCAAGCATCGTGCGGCACCCAAGCGACGCCGTGGCGGTGGCTGGCAGCACTGTGGCGCTGGGTTGCAGCGCCCGAGGTGACCCAGCGCCGCAGGTGCAGTGGCACAAGGAGCGTGGAGACCTGCCCTGGGGCAGGTATGTGGTGGCAGGGGGAGAGGTGTCCCATCCCTGGTGTGGGGATGAGGCTGATGGAGAGCTGGTGACCCACAGGCACGAGGTGGACCGGGGACACACTCTGCGCCTCTATGCCGTGACGTCTGCCGATGCCGGCGCATACGTGTGCACAGCACAGAGCCAGCTGGGCACCGCCGCTGCCACCACCTTCCTCCATGTGGAGGGTCAGTGGTGGCTTCCACCATCACAGGCACCCAGGGCCATCTTGGGGTTCATGCAAGGGGATCCATCTAACAGGGTCCATCTAATGGGGTTCATCCAAGGGCAGGCTGTCCATGGGGGTCCATCCAAGGCCATCCATCATCCATCAAATAAAGTCCATCCAGCTGAGTCATTGGAAGGGATCTATCAGTGGGGGCACTTCGAAAGGTAGGTCCATCTAAACACATCCATCCAACAGGATCCATCCAAGGGTTCCATCCAAGAAGGTCCATGTAAGGGGATCCATCTAAGGAAATGCATTGAGGTGGGAGTCCATCCAAGGGGAATCATTCAAAATCACCCACCTAAAGGGGTCCAGCCAGCCTGGTTCCTCCAAGAGGATTGATTTAAGTGGCCTATGCAAGGTGGAAGTACATTAAAGGGGGATAGAACAAGAAATATCCATCCAAAGAGTCCATCTTAGAGGGACATATCACAGAGATGTATCATGGGATCCCATCCCATGTCCCCAGGGACGACACATCAAAGGGGGCCCATCCAAGAGGGTTCCATTCAAGGCAGACCCATCAAAGGGTGTCCATCCAAAAGGGTTCATTTGAGTGAGTCCATCAGGGTAGACATCAGGATCTCCATATGCAGGTATCTGAGGTGGGTGTCGGGGCAGGTGCCAGGGGATCTTGGTCCTGCCTGGTGCTGCCATTCGCCTTCTTCTGCCTCACAGACCGGCTGGCAACAGGCCAGCAGGAGACTGCACCACGGGACCTGCTGGCTGTGCGGCTGCACCTGGACAACGGCACTGCACTGCCCACCGCTGCTGTCCAGCTCCGCTGGCAGGTTGGAGTGATGCTCGGCTGCCCCCAGGGAGGGAGGTGGGTGGGGCATATCCCCATGTCCCATCTTAACTTGGAATCCTTCCCGTCCCCCTCAGCTGCTGATGCCGGTGCCAGTGCCCGTGGGCTACCTGGTGCTGTACCGCAGCCTGCTCCCGGTCACCACCTCCTGGATCCAACATGATGCAGGCAGGGAGCTCAGTGCCACCATCCCTGCACTCCGCAGGGGCTACAAGTATGAGTTCAAGGTCCGACCCTACACTGGAGGGGCCCAGGGCTCAGACAGCAACAGCAGGCACCTCTGGATACCTGAGGAAGGTGAGCTGTGTGTCCCCCAGGATGTCTGGGTGGAGGACGGGGAGGTCAGTTGGGGTCTCACAATCCCTGTCCTGGCAGTGCCTAGTGCAGCCCCTCAGCGTGTCATGGTCAGCCAGGCTGAGACAGGGAATGGCACCGTGGTCGTGAGCTGGGAGCCACCTCCTCCTGAAGCGCACAATGGCGTCATCCAGGGTTACCAGGTTTGGGGCAATGGGGCAAGGGGGCAGGGCTGGGGTCTTCTGGCCAAGGAGTGTCAGTCCAAGGGGATTCAGTCAAAAAGGGAGCCTGTCAAAAGTGGGGGTCTATCCAAGGGGGGAACCATCCAAGGAGTCTGTCCAGGAGGTAGCTCAACATGGGGGTTCATCCAAAAGAGCCAGCCAAGGTGAAGGTCCTTCCCAGGGGATCTGTCTAGTGGCAGCCAAGGGAGTTTATGGAAAGGAATCCAGACTAGGAGATTCAGCCAAGGGGGTCCATCCAAAGGGGGATCCATCCATGGGGGTCCATCCAAGAAGTATTCACCCAAGGAGGTCCATCCTAGGGGCATGCAAAGGAGTCCATCCAAATGGGTCCTTTCAAGGGGAGTCCATCAAGGAGATTCATCCAAGGGCGCCCATCCAAGTGAATCTATCAATGGGAGTCTATCAAGGGATATTCATCTGAAGGGGGTCCCTCCAAGGGGGTCCATCCAAGGGGGTCCATCCACAGGGGACTCATTAAGGCTAATCATCTAAAGGGACACATCCTTTTGGTGCCTGCCAGGTCTGGTCAATGGGTGAGGGCTGGCAGCGTCCCACCAACAGGACTGTGGATGGAGCCACCCACCGCTTGGAAACCCTCCTTCCGCATCCTGGGACCGAATTCTGTGTCCAGGTGGCAGCTTTCAACAGCGCAGGGCTGGGGGTTCCCAGCAATGCCACGTGTAGAGTCCTGGGTAGGAGAAGGAGAGCAAGGTGGGGTGCAAATGGGGGTCAAAGTAGTGCCATGAAGTGACGCTGATGCAACCCTTGTAGGGCTGACAGCAGGGAGCAGCAGGGTGGTCCAGGCACTGCAGCAGCCTGCTGTCATCGCAGCCGCTGGTTCCATGCTTTGGTTGGCCTTACTCGCCCTCCTCCTCCTCCTCTGCCAGCGCCGTGCCAGCCAGGATGCTGCAGCTCGCCACAGGTGAGAGGCCATGGGGTGGGGGACACAGCAGATCCCTGGTGTGGTGGGGATTGATGCACTGACTGCACCTCTTGCCCTGCAGACTGATGGCTGGTGACTCGCCATGGCTTGGTGGTCCCTGGAAACCCAGCTGTGCCCCCCGAAACCTCAGCAGCAGCAGCAGCCTCAGCAGCCGACTCCTGGGCAGTGATGGCAGGGACCCCCACCCCTCCAGTGAGCCCCATGGGGACTGGGATCCCCATCCACTGCCATGGGACCCACACCCCTCCAGTGAACACCAGGGTTGGGATCCCCACCTAGTGCCATAGAGCCCCCACTCTTTGCCATGGAACCCCTACCAGTACTGTGGGACCCCTATCCATCCTATGTGATGCCATTGGATCCCTACCCAGTTCCATGGGACCCAGACCTGCTGCAACAGGACCCCCAGCTCAGGCCTAGGACCCTAACAGAGTGCCATGGGACCAGCAAAGTGTACCCAAGACCCCCGCTCTATGCCTGGAACCCCCAGTGCTATGGGACCCTCATCTTGGTCTCCCCCATTGTCTATCTGCAGGCAGCAAGGACTTGAGGACACAGAGACCCAAGGACAGGGGGGACAGGGGACATATTGCCCCATGGGTGCCCTGACCTTTATTATTCTTCCAGCCCTCTCATTGGAGCCATCGAGCCTTGGCCCCCCCACGCCCCCCATCCACAGCAGCCTCCGCTGGGGGCACCCACCGCCCCTTGGGGACATGGGGTGCTGCAGTGGGGGACACCCTGGGGTGCATTCCTCACCCAGCACCCCAAACCAAACACCCTGGGAGCGTGTTCGCAAGAGAGGTGAGTGTGGGGGCACATGGGGGGACATGGGGGACACCAGGGTAATTGTCCATGGCTCTGTGTCTCATTCCCCTTGCAGAGCTGCACCAAGTGCACAGCACCCCAGTGCTCATAGCTGGCCCCAGCTATGTCACTGGAAGTGGAGGCGAGTGGGGGACAGATTTTGGGCTGGCAACCAGGCAGCCGCAGCAAAGGGGACATGAGGGTGACACCACTGCTGCCGTGATGGACAGCGGGGACCTGCAGGTACCGGTGTTCAGCTCTCCAAAACCACGTCGGGGCAGCACTTCACTGGCCTGTGGTGTAACCAGGCCACCGGTGACACCCCCGAGACCACCCCATGCCTGGCACCCACCAGTGACACGGTGAGTCTGAGTGTCCCCGTCCAGATGGGTGCTCTGCAACCCAACTCTTGGCTGCAAAACTCAACATGTCCCTTGCACCTGCAGGTCCCCAGCCTCCATGTGCCCCAGGGACAACTCTCTGGTCACCAGGCATCCCAAGGACATGTCCCCAGTCACTGGTACCCCCAGGGACAGTTCTGCTGTCATACGATGCCACAGGGACACATCCCCAATCGCTGAAAGCCCCGGGGGTGTGTCACCAGCCACCAGGAACCCTAGGGACATGTCCTTGGTCACTGAGCACCCCAAGGACATGTTCCTGGGCAGCAGACATCCTAAGGATGTGTCCTCAGTCACCAGGACCCCCAGGGACATGCCACCAGCCACCAGGCACCACAAGGATCCATCATCGGCAGCCAAGCACCAGAGTGACACAGCCACCAGGCACCCTGAGGACACCTCCTTGGTCACCAGGTGCCCCAGAGACCCATTACCAGTGGCCAAGTGCCAGAGGGATACCTCACTGTCCACCAGGCACCCCAAGGACATGTCCCCAGCCAGCAGGCACTCAAAGGACACATCCTCAGGCACGAGGTCCCCCCAGGAGGTGTCCCCAGGCACGAGGCTCCCCAAGGAGGTACCCTCAGCCACTAAGCACTGCAGGGACAAGTTCCTGGCCTCCAGGTATGCCAAGGACATGTCTCCAGCCAACAATCACCCCAGGGAGCCATCACTCGTGACCATGCACACAAGGGACATGTCCCTGTGCAGCAGGTTCCCTGAAAACATGTCACCAGCCTTGAGACATCCCAGCGACACAGTGCCAGCCACTGGGCACCCCAGGGACACATCCCCACTCACCAGGAACCCTGAGGAGATGTCACCAGTCTCCGAGCACCGTAGGGACAAGTTCTTGGGTACCAGGTACTCTAAGGACGTGGCTCAGGCCACCAGGAACCCCAGGGACCCATCACTGGTGACCATGTACACAAGGGACATGTCCCTGTGCAGCAGGTACCCTGAAAACATGTCACCAGCCTTGGGGCATCCCAAAGACCCATCTCCAGCCACCAGGCCCCCCAGGGACACATCTCCAGCCACCAGGCATCCTGAAGAGGTGTCTCCAGTCACTGGTCACCAGGACATGTTCTTGGGCACCAGGTACGCCAAGGACATGTCCCCAGCCACCAGCCACACCAGGAACATGTCACAGGAGACCAGGCACCCAAGGGACGTATTCCTGTCTACCAGGTACCCCAAGGACACGGCCCTGGCCACCGGGCGCCTCTCACCAGCATTCAGTGACGGGGTCCTCACACAACAGCAGGTGGCTGAGGTCCTGGAGATGGACCAGGACATGGCCTGCTGCAGGTATTCCCCATCCCCCTGGGGCACTCCCATGACTGCAGCATCCCCTGGTGCCAGCAGTACCCGCACTGTGTTCCCCACAGACCCCCAGCACCAACTACACCACGGTCCTTCTCACCACTGCACACCTACGGCTACATCTATGGGCCACCAGCCTCTGAGCTGGGTGAGGAGGAGGAGGAGGAAGAAGAGGAGGAGGAAGAAGAGCATACAGCAACGAGGGGCTCGCCGGGAGGGTCGCTGCTGAACGGCTGGGGGTCTGTCTCAGAGGACAACTTTGCCAGCACCCGCTGTAGCTTGGTGAGCTCCTGTGACGGCTCCTTCCTCCTGGATGCCAGCTTTGCCCGGGCGCTGGCTGTGGCTGTCGATGGCCTCTGCTACAGCCTTGAGGACACCGATGAGGCCTACGGGGGTGAGTGAATGGTCCCTGAACCCCCTCTCTGACCCTTAGCATTGTCACCTCCTCAAGGAAGGTGGCTCCATCATGATGCCATGGTGATGCCACCATCTCTTGCCTTCATCCCTGCAGATCCCTCACCACCGCCATCACCATCGCCCTTGGAGCAGGTCTTCTCACCAGGAGGCCACACTTCCAACTGGGACTGGTGGTCAGTGCTGGATGTCCCACAGAGAGCCAGGACAGAGGCAGCCATGAACAATAGCTCACAGAATGGTGTGTAGTGCCCCAGTGCCAGGGTGGTGGGCACTTGGGGTGGTGAAGTGCTGGCAGGGTGTTGGAAAATGTTTTCTTTGCTTTCCAGGTGTCCAGGGGTCAGCGATTGGCAGCCCCTGGGCCAGGGAAGGTGGTGAGCTGGAGACAGGAGGGACAGGAGCTTGGCAGTCCCCAGGACGCAGGACAGAGCAAGGCCAGAGTCCCCTTGGCTCAGCTAAAATCCAGCTTTATTAGGCAGTTCCCCAATCAGGGGCTCTTTACTAGGAAAAGCCACCCACAAAGGGTGGGTGGCACCAGGATGGGTGGGTGTCCCTCCTTATTCAGCATTCTTGTTCTTCCCAAGTGTCCTCCTTCCTCCACAGTGTCCCCATCCCTCCTCAGCTTCCCCACCCCTTCCAAAATTCTTCATTCCTCTCTAGCATCCTCATCCTCTCTAAGAATCGTCATCGTTCTAAGTGTCCTTGTCCTTCGTCAGTGTTCTCCTCCTTCCCCAGCATCCTCATCCCCTCTAACAATCCTCCAGCCCAAGCATTGTTGTCCACCCTGTGTCCTTGTCTTTCCCTAAGGTTGTTGGCCCCCTGACCATGCCCATTCCCGCTGACTATTCCCATTCCTTTCAAATGTCCTTATGCTTTCTGATGGTTCATGTCCTTACTCAGCATCCTTGTCCCAACCTGTCCATCCTTGTCTCTCCCAAGTGTTCTCATCCTTCCCAAGCCACCTTAGTGGCCATTGTGCTCCTTCTAAATGTCCTTGTTCCTCCTAATCATCCTCATTCCCAGGCTTCTCAGCCCTCCCGAATGTCCTCATCCTTCATCATTTGTTTTGTCCCCCATGCCAAGTGTCCTTTTCCTTCCCCACTCTCCTCATCCCCCTGCAACCATCCTCCTTGTCCCTTACTACTGTCCTTGTCTCTCCCAAGCAATCTTGTTTTTCCCAAGTGTCCACTTCCCCCCACAATCCTCAATCTCCTGGAAATCCTCGTCCTTCCTCCATGTCCTTTTTGCTCCAGGCATCCTTGTTCCCCAGCCTTCCTTGTCTCTCACCAGCACTTTCATCCATCCGCTGTGTCCTTGTCCACCCCGTGTAATCTTGTCCCCCGCCAAACGTCCCTTCCCTTTCAATCACCTCATCTCTCCCAGACATCCTTGTCCTTTCCCAGCATCCTTGGTCCTCCCAACTGTCCTTGGCTCCAGGATCTTTGCCTCGCTTAAGCATCCTCCTTCCTCATCCCTCCCCAGCACGTCATCCCTCTTTCTGCTCATCTGTCCCAAATGTTTATGTTCCAGGGTTCATGTCCTTCCCTGAGCATCTTCCTTACCCCTCCTAAGCATCCTTGTCCCTCCCCAGAGTCTTCATTCCTTAAGAATTCCTTGCCCCACCCCAAGAATCCCTATCCCCCCTCACGCTGACGCACACTGGCTACAACTTCTGTGCAATCCTATTTCCATGGAGCCACTCAGAAATTAAAGAGCATCCCTCCGTGTCCCCTGTGTTCCCATCCCCATGTTCCCGCTCTGTCACCGACTCTCCCTCCCTTTTATCGCTTTTCCTGCGGCGTGCAGGGAAACGGGGCCCCTGGGCGGCGACAGTGGCCGGTCCCTTCGCCGCGGTCCCCCGGCGTCCGGCTGCGCCCCGAGCCGTGGCCGCGGGAGCTGGTGGAGCCGCGGGACGAGACGCTGCCTGTGGTGGAGCAGCTGCCGGACAGCTGCCCGCGGGGCAGGCAGGAGGGTTTGCTGTAGGGGATGACCTCATCTGCAGGGGAGGGGACAAGGCTGGGGCTCGGCAGTGCCGCTCCCAGCCCTTTTGTCGCGCAGTCGGTGGCTCTGGCTTACCGCCGCGGGGCGGGCGGTGCGGGACCCTGCGCTCGGCCCCGCTTGGCTCCAGCTCCGGAGAGGGGCCGGGGGTCTCGCCTGGCGGCGGCAGCGGCGGCGGCGGCAGGTCTGCGGCAGAGAGGGAGGAGAGGGCTGAGCTCCTCCGAGCCTCCTGAACTCCCTGGTTTTTTCCTCCCACTCACCTCCCATCTGCTTTTCACGGCGGTAGCGGCTGCATTTGGGCTTCAGGCGACTTTTGGAGATCGCCCCGCGGGTTTTCCCTGGGGAGGTGGGGATGGCAGCGTCAACTCTCCCAACAGCCAGTAAGGCCCCCAGCCACCCAAACTGGCCCCTCGGGGCTCACCTGTGCCAGGAGGGCAGCGGGATCGGGGTGTGTGGCCCTCGCTGGCATCCGGAGTCACCGAGGGACTGGGTGCCTGTGGGGGGGTGCTGACGCCGTGGGGGTGTCTCCTGGCAAAGAGGGGGGTGGAGTGAAGCCAGGGTGGGGCGAGTGAGATGGGGCTCAGTGGCCATCACAGTGCTGGCACAAGCCCTCTAGAGCTGTGCCAGAGCCAGAAGAAGCCGTGTGGTATTGTCACAGCTGGATGGCACTGGTGTAGGTGGGCTGAAGCGTCACAGCTGGATAGAATTGCCACAGCTGGATCACAGCCAGGGTGGCAAAGGGGAGCTGGATGAGTGCAGTGGCACACAGGCCTGGCGAGGTTGTGATAGCATGGCTGGCCTGCAATGGCACATCTGGAGCACAGCTGGATAGGGGCTGCTCAGCTGGATTACAGCCATACATCTGGATTGCAGTGGCACAGCTGGATCACCACTCATCTGGATTGCAAGCACACTGGCAGATTGCAGCTATGCAGCTAAATCTACACAGCTAAGACCATAGCACAGCTGGATGGCAGCCATGGAGGTTGATTGCATCTGCACAGCTGGGTCATAGCACAGCTGGATTGCAGCCATGGAGGTTGATTGCAGCTGCACAGCTGGAGTGCAGGGATTGCCAGCATTGTGATGGTACAGGTGGATCATGGCTGAGCTGGGTCACAGCAGCACAGCTGTGTGATGATGGCCCAGCTGTCTCAGGATGGTGCAGCTGTATTGCAATGCTCCAGTCAGCCCACAATGTCATGGACATGTCATGACAGCATGGCCAGAGCACAGCTGCAGAGCAGGGGTGGATGGTCACGCCATGGATGGATCATAAAGGGACACCTGGACCATGGTAGGACATCCAGACCCCAGTGGTATGGCCAGACCATGGTGGCACAGCAGGACCAGATCATGATAGCATGGCTGGATTGTGAGGGGATACCCAGACCATGGTGGGACATCCAGAGCCTGATCCCGAGTCCAGTGGCAAGGCCAGACTATGGTGGAACAGTGGAACTGGACCATGAAAGTGTGACTGGGCATGACATCCCGACCTCAATGGGACACCCAGACCTCAGATAACATATCTGGAGCTCAGCAACATGGCAGAGCCAAATAGTGACAAAATGGCTGGGTTGTGATAGAATATCTGGACCATGGTGAGGCATCTTGACCCCAACAGAACATCTGGACCCCAATGAGACACCTGGACCCTAATGACACAGTTGGACCATGATGGCATGGCAAGGCTGGGTAGTGACAACATGGCTGAATCACGATGGAACATCTAGGCCATGGTGGGACATCTGGACCTTGATGGGACATCTGGACCCCAATGGGACATCCAGACCCCTATGGCACGGCCATACCAAGCAAGGCCCATCTCCTACCAGGACAGGAGGGAGCTATCGAAGTCCCGGAGGCGAGGGATGTCCTCTGTGGTGCGAGGTGATGGTGTCAGCGTGGCAGTGGAACGGCAGCCGGAGGAGGTGGTGGGTGAGGATGCAGCAGTGGCACAGGGGATGTCCTCACCAGGGTACCACACCTCCATCCCCAGCCTGCAGGGTGGAGATCTCAGGGAAGGTGCTGTGGCATGCACCAGCATGCCCAGCTCCCAAGCCCCCACACTCACCCTCTGGCTGCCTCTTGCTCTTCATCCTCCTCTTCCTCCTCCTTCTCCTCCTCCTGGGCACACCGGCTGAGCTCACTGGCTGAGGGTGGCGGGGGCAGCAGCTCTGTCCAGCTCACTGCCGGTGGTTTCACTGCTTGCCCCAGCTTTGCTTTGGCCCCTGTGCCAAGGAGGGATGCTGGGGGGGCTGTGGGGAGGGCACAGCACCACAAGCACCCATGTGTGCCCCCACCCCTCTGACCATCCTACCGTGCTCAGCCCGGCCACGGGGCACCTGGGAGGCTGCAGCATCCATTGGTTGGGAATTTCCCCCAGGGTAGGAGGTCCCATACTGTGAGAAGGGACGGGGGAACGTGCAGAGCTCCTCACTGTCAACCTCGATGGTGCTGTAAACTGGCCCCTCGCCAGCCCCCACTCCGAACTGTTCCGTCTGGGCGATGTAACGAGTGATGCCAGCATCTGCAGAGGGTCACCAGCATCACTGGGGCTGATCATGACCCTCTCAATCAGAGGCTCTCAGCCCCACGCTGACCCCTCACCATTGTAGTATCTCTCAGTGGTCCCCAAACAACCGGCAGCACTGGCTGTGTTGCCACCACGCCATGCATCCACCAGCCATGGGTAACCACCACCAGCAGCTGTCCTGAAAGAGGTTGGGATGAAGGAATGCTGGTGGTCAGCCCTGGGGCTCCTGGGCGGAGCAGGGGATGCTGGGGGTGTTACCTGGGGTTGCTGCGCACTGGGGCTGGGAAGGAGACTGTGGAAAGAGATGGGATTGAGGGCAGCGAGAGGCCGTACTGAGACCCCGCAGCACTTATGGGCTTACCAGTGGGCGTGTAGTTAAAGGATGCTGTAAAGAGAGGGACAGTGGGTGGCTGATGGGTGAGGGATGAGGGGTTAGGGGTGAAGGGTCCCAGGGGTATCACCCCTTGTACCGGTGAAGTGGCTGAGCTCCTTCTTCCTCCGGCGGCGGCTGTAGAGCCAAGCAGCAAAGGCAGCGAGAATGACCCAGCAAGCACCACCCACGCCGGCAATGAAGGCTGGCTGCCTGGCTACCTCTGCTAAACGCTCAGCCAAGCTGCTCCCGCCTGCTGGCCCCGCATCTCGCTCCACCAGGGGGGCTGCAAGTGGCACAGGAAAGAGGGACACACCGGCGGGGTGCCAAGGAGCCATCCCCAGCCCTGCAGTGGGTGACCCCATCCTGCCCCACCCATTGGTGCAAGTTGTGACAATGAGGGACTCACCGATGTGGATGGGGACAGGGGCACTGCGGGCACCCACACCAGCACTGGTGGCAGCTGCAACTTCAGCATGGTAAGGGACCCCGGGGACTAGTCCCTGCAGCACTGTCGCCAGCACCGTCCCCTCCACGCTCTGGTTGATGTGGAAGCGGCTCTCGTTGCCCAAGCACCAAATCTGACGGGGACCAGGAAGAAAAGATGGGGAACACCCATAAGGACACCATGACATAGTGTCATGAGTGGACAGAGTGGACCTGCCACGTCCCTTACACTTACCCGGTAATCACGGATGACGCCATTCTGCTCTGCCAGAGGCGGCGGCTGCCATGAGATGCGGACACTGGTACCATTCCCAGCCACACTGACAGCTCGTGGCGGGGCGCTGGGGGCTGCCAGTGGAGGACACATGGGGGATCACCTCCAGCTTATCCCCGGGGACCCACACTATCCCCTCCATTCCTACACTCACCCGCTTCAGGGGTGTGCAAAGCTCGCACAGCACTGTCAGGACCATGGAGGTGTTGAAAATAGGGTCGGACCTTGATCTCATAGTCCTGGCCCCGGCGCAGCTCGGTGAGCAGGGCCCCCCGCTCCCCTGGTGCCCACACCATCCGTGCCTCCTCCCAGCGCTCGCCGCGCTGCCGGTACAGCACCCGGTAGCCCTGAAGGAATGGTGTCTGGTGCTCCACCTGAGGACCCGAGGGAAGGGTGGGATGGGGGAATGATCGACACTGGGAGCCCTGTACCAGTAGGGAGGCTCAGCACTCACAGTCCAGGAGAGATGGACGGTGCCCAGTGGCAGCACCACAGGTTCCTTCAGGTGCACAGCCACTTGTGCCAGCTCCTGCTGCACCTGCTCAGGATCCAGCCCTTGCTGCATGGGGTTGGTGTCTGCTGGAAACATGAGAGGGTGGAGGGTCCATGCATATCTCCACTGGTGTCACCAAGTGAGGGAGCCATGGTGACAGCACATACTCATGGCAGGTCCATGGGAACTCCATTGGTATCACTGGGCAAGGATGGACCCATGGGCATCTCCACTGGTGTCACCAAGTGGAGGTGGACCCAAGGGTGGGGGGATTGTGGGCACTTCCACTGGTGTCACTGCTGGGTCTCACCTTGGGTGCGCACAGGCTCTGAGATGCTGCTGGGGTCACTGAGCCCGTAGGCATTGACCGCCCGCACCAAGAACAGGTAGACAGTGTCAGGGACAAGGCCAGTCACCGTGTGGGTCTCACCCTCCACATTGGCTGCCACTGTCTGCCACGGGCCACCCGCTGCCTGGCTGCTGGGGGACAGGGGTGACTCGTGACAGAGTGGTATCAGGCCACCACATCATCCCTGCAGCCAGAGAATAGGCTTGTGTGATACCTGAAAGCCTCCACTATGTAAGAGGTGACATCGGTGGCACCACTGTTCTTGTTCCCTTTCCAGCTCAGGGTGACACTGTTTTTGGTGATGTTGGTGACCACAGGGGTGGAGGGTGGCCCAGGGAGGAGACCGGGTGCAGGGGAAGGCAGGGAGAGGTCAGATTCATCACCTGCAGGGAGATGCATGGAGGTCTGGGGTGGCTTTGTTCCCAGTGCCATGGTGTCCCCGCTGCAGTGACATTTCCATGACCCACCTTGTACCTCCAAGGAGATGCCCCAGCGTGTCTCGCCCACTGGGCTGGTGGCCATGCACTCGTAGAGCCCGGAGTCTCTCACCTGCAGGGGGAAGAGCTCCTGCCCCATCACCCTGAGCACCCATTACCTCAGCACCCACCACCCTGAGCACCCACCACACTTTGTACCTGCACCCTGAGCCTCAGCACTGCTTGTACCTGCACCCTGAGCCCCAGCACTGCTTGTACCCAGCACCCTGAGCCTCAGCACTGCTTGTACCTGCACCCTGAGCCCCAGCACTGCTTGTACCCAGCACCCTGAGCCCCAGCACTGCTTGTACCCAGTACCCTAAGCCCCAGCACTGCTTGTACCTGCACCCTGAGCCTCAGCACTGCTTGTACCCAGCACCCTGAGCCCCAGCACTGCTTGTACCCAGTACCCTGAGCCCCAGCACTGCTTGTACCCACCGCCACGAGCATTCAGCTTCCTTTACTCCACCCCTGGCAGCCACTGTCCCCTCCCTCCCTGCAATACCCCATGGATGCCCCTGCCGGGGCCGGCTCACCCGGAGGCCAGTGATCTGCAGGGTGCCATTCTCCAGCAGGCTGGCACGGGGCTGGGCACCTACCAGGGCACTGCCATCCTTCAGCCACCCCACACTGCCTGGGGCGTCATGGGCCCCCGCCCCGCAAGGCAGGCGCACCGTGGCCCCCACTGGCAGCACTGTCCGGTTAGTGGGAAGCAGGCTGATCACCGGTGGGTGGAGTGCAGTGGGTGCTACAGGGAGAAAATTGGGAAATGCTGGCAGGTGGAATGGGTGTTACTCGTGCACTGAATGTGCCAGTTCTCCACTGGCACTGGACTTACCCCCCATCACCTCAAGGCCTGCCCTGGCCAGGACACTGCCAGCCACGCTGATAGCCTGGCACAGGTAGTGGCCGGCATCACTGGGCTGGACGTTGACGATGGTCAAAGCACCACTGGAGCTCACCCAAACACGGCCCGAAGGGATTGGGGGCTGGCCCGGGAACAGCAGGGTCTGAGAGGGAGTGGGATTAGTGGGGGCATGAGGGAGAGGGAGGATGAGAAGCAGGGGATGAGGACAGGGTTAGGGGTGGGAATGGGAATGAGATTGAGGATGGAGATGACATGTGATGTGATGTGATGGGATGGGATGAGATGGGATGGGATGAAATATGATGGGGACTGTGATGGGAATGGAATGGGGACAGGGATGTAATAGAGACTCTGGGATGGTGATGAGGACAGGTAGGGATGAGGATTGATACTGATGTGAGGTTGAGATGAGATGGAAATGAGATCAGGATGGGGTGGGAATTGGAATGGGGATTATGATGATAATGGGATCAAGATGGAATGGAAATTGTGATGGAATTGGGATGAGGATGGGGCTGTGATTGGGTGTGGGATCAAGGATGAGGGAAGGAGACAGACCTGGCTCCCCTCCTTCTGCCAAAAGACAGCGGGTGGTGGGTTGCCCTTGCTCTGGCACTGGAAAGTCACGCTCTGCCCAGGGGGGACAGCTTGGTCTTGGGGCCCAATGACAAGCTGGGGGGGCACTGCAGCAGTGTGGGGAGAGACAAGGGCTTGTCTGGGCACTCCACCAGCACCCAAGGGTGCTCCCCAGGGCCCCACTTACCGTGCACAGTGAGGGTGCCCGATGCCTCTGACCTGCCCACGCTGTTATCAGCCACACAGGTGTAGGTGCCCTCATCCTCCACCTGCAGCCGGCTGATTTGCAGGGTGTTGTCTGGCAGCACCTCCCACCTGGGGGGAACCCCACAAGGCTCTGGCACCAGCAGTGTGCTGCGGCACCAGGAGGCTGTAAGGTGCCATGGGGTTGGGATGTAGTGAGGATGCAGGATGTGATGGGAATGTGGGATGTGATGGGTACAGTGGAAATCTGGGATGCAGGAAAATGGAAGATGCGATGGGGATGTGAAATGTGGTGGAGATGTGGAATGTGATGGGGATGTGGGATGCAACAGGGATGTGGGTTGCAGTGAGGATATGGGATATGATTGGGATTTGGGATGTGATAAGAATGTGGGATGCAAAGAAGTTGCGGGATGCAATGAGTATTTCAGCTGCAAAGGGGGATGTGGAATGTGATAGGGTTGTGACACAATGGGAATTTGGAATGCAGTAGGGATGCAGGATGTGCTGAGGATGGAGGATGCACCAGGGTTATGGATGCAATTACTTGATGCCATGAGAATGCCAGGTGCTCCAAGCACACCAGGCTGGCCCACACTGATGCCACCCAGCTGCGCCACAGAACCCTGGCTGGCCTTGGTGTCCCTGAGCCACCCCTCTCACTCCCTGCTCACCTTCCCAGTGGCATTTCACCCTCTTCCTTGCGCCAGCGTGCCACCGGCTGCGGATCCCCCACCGCCTCGCAGGCAAACTCCGCCGTCCCCTCCACCAGCACCACCTGGCTGTGGGGCCTCTTGCCAAAAGCTGGGCGCTCTGCAGGGTGGCCGTCAGTCCCATCAGGATAGCACTCATCTCCCTGACACCCCAAAAATTAAATCCCCACGCACCGAAGACAACCAGCTCGGCTGGCTCGCTGTCCCTCTCCCCCACCACGTTGGTGGCCACGCAGACATAGACACCAGCGTCGCTCTTGTGAGTGCTGGCCACCATCAGCTTCCCACCACGGATCTGCAGGAAGCAGAGCTCATCCCACATACCCACCACATTCCACATCCACACTGTATCCTGCATCTTCATTGCATCCCACATCCCCACTGCATCCTACGCCCCATTGCATCCTTTATCTCCATGGCATCCCACATCCTCACTGCATACATACACACACCACATCTCCCATCCACATCAAATTCTGCATCCCCATTGCATCTCATATCCCCACCACATCCCAAATCCTCATTGCATCTCTCATCCTGACTGCATTCTGCATCCCCATCACATCCTGTATCTTCACTGCATCTCACATTCCCATTGCACCCACACTCTCATCTTATCCCATGTTTCCATTGCATCCCAAATCTCTGATGCATCCCATATCCCTATCCCACCCTACATCCCCATTTCATTCCGTATCCATAACATCACACAACTCTGCTGCATCCCACATCCCCATCACATTCCAGATCCTCACTGAATCCCACATCCTCACTGCACCCGCATCCGTGTCACATCCCCACCGCATCTTGTATCCCTATAACATTCCCCATCTCCCGTGCATCACCTTCAGCCTAGTTCTGGGCCCCCACCCCTCACCGTCAGGCGCTCGTCCTTGTCGCTGATCCGGACTCCGTTTTTCTTCCAAGAGACGCTGGGCTCGGGGTGGCCGCGGGGCGGGACACACTCCAGCACTGCCGGTTCTCCGGCCGCCACCACCACGTCCCCTGGGGGCTGCCGGAAATCGTCCCGCAGCACTGCGGGGACACAGCGGCCTCAGCTCCCCAGCCCTGCAGCCCCGGGCTGGGCGCAGCACCCGGGGCACCGTCTGGATTGGCTTTAACAGGTTTTAATTGATCTTCATTGATTTTACTTGATTTTCAAGTGTTTTCAAATATTTTCATTTGTTTTCATGTTTCCAATTGTATTCACTTCTTTTGATTTCTTTTACCACGTTTTCATTTGTTTTCACTCAGTTTCAGTAATTTTCACTTATTTTCATTTATTTCCAATTATTTTCAGTTTTTTCATTATTTCTCCTCACCAAGTTGCACTTATTTTTTCATTGATTTTCACTTCCTTTCAGTTATTTTCACTTTCTTTATTTATTTTGTCTTTTATCCATGTTTTAATTTCTTTGGTGCTACTTACATTCATTTTCACTTACTCCCTTAATTTTATTGTCATTTATTTTCACTTGTTTTCTTTTTTTAATTTGTTTTCACTCAGTTTCATTTATTTTCAATATTTCTCACTTCTCTGATTTTATTTTCATTTCTTTTCACTTATTTTATTTATTTCTAATTATTTTCCCCTTATTTTCATTTATTTTCCCCTCTTCCCTTGGCAGCAGAGGCCTGGGAATGTGCCAGGGAGCCCCTCGTCCCACTGGAGCAGGATGGGCTCAGGGATGATATACAACTCCAAATTTTCCCCCCTCAAATCCTCCCAGCCCTCTCAGGACTCACCGGCCACCTCCAGGGAAGCATTCCGGCTGGTGGCCTCACCCAGATAATTCCTGGCCACGCAGACATAAACTCCCTCGTCGGGCTTTCCCCTCCTCCCGTGCAGGATCCGGAGGAAGAAGAGGGACCCGCCCGGGAGGAGGGTGCGGTGGGAGCGCGGATCCTCCTGGTCCGTCTCCACCCGCTCCCCGTCCTTGTACCACTCCACCACCGGGGCCGGGCGCCCCTCTGCCTTGCAGCTCAGCGTGGCCGGCTCCCCCTTGGAGACCAGGACGTCTGTGGGGTGCTCCACGATGCGGGGAGCCGTGTCCTGCAGCTGGGTGTGGGATCCTGCGGGAAAATCAGGAGGGATAGGGGAGGGGGAGTCTGAGGGGCTCAGCATCCTTGGCTTGCGGTGGTTTCCTGGTTCCAGACCCTGCTTTGCTTGGAAGGCAGGGGGTGAGAGATGAAGTGTGGTCAGGTCCCAGCCCTGCGTATCCCAGGGTGGGTGCCGTGGGGAGGAGACAGGATCACAGAATCACAGAATCACGGAATCACAGAATCACAGAATCACAGAATAATGGTTGGAAGAGACCTTTAAGATCATCGAGTCCAACCCATGCCCTAACACCACTTCAACTAAACCATGGCACTGAGTGTCACATCCAATCTTTTTTTAAACACATCCAGGGATGGTGACTCCATCACTCCCCATACAGACAATTCCAGTACTTTATCACTCTTTCAGTAAAATACTTCTTCCTAACATCCAACCTAAATTTCCCTTGGCACAACTTAAGATCAGAGCTTAAGATCAGGAGGGTGTCAGGCAAGGCCAGTGGGACAAAGCAGCTTTGCTTTGCTCCCAGTGATAGCCTTTTCCACCCAGTTTCCACCTGGGCATCCCCGAGGCAATGGGGTTAGGGCTAAATTCTCCCCAAACAGGGATTTTTCCCTGCTGCAAGTGCTGACTATCTGTAGCAGAGCTGCTCATTCTGGGCTGCAGAAAAAGCGCAATTTTAAGTTTCTAAAAGCTCCACATCGGGGTTGTGGGGCTGTTCCAGGAAAAAAACCCAACCCTGCTAGGGCATGGGAATTATTGGGTGGTCTTTAATGCCAGGAAAATTAATGCTCATTAATGCTGAGGCTGTCTGGGCTGAACTGCGTGCGTCCCCAACACCGCCTGGGGTTTCTCGGTGCTTTGTGCCCAAGTGTCACTGCTGGCCCAGGCACACACCACTGCACGCCCAGTCACGCATGTGCACACGAGTCTGCGTCTGCAGGCACCTGCATGTGCACAGACACACGTGCAGCCATGCCCAGAGACATGCAGTCATGCACTGCTTGCAGGTTGCATGCAGGTGCACACATGGGCAGCCATGCAGGGGTGCACACACACGCACACACAGAGGCACTCACAGGTGTCTGTGCCCACCCAGGTGCACGTGTGCATTACACCCGTGCATGCGAGCACGTGGGCATTACAAGCACATGCATTGCATGCGTAGGTGCATGTGCACGTGCGGGCAGTCATGCAGGGGTGCGCACACACACACATGCAGCCACATACGTGTGCTTGCACTTACATACACGCATGCACACGTGTCCGCTCAGGCAGTGGGGTTATGCCCTGACCTGCACAGATGCATTCACATGTGTTCATTCATGCAGGGTGTGCCTGCACACATGCACTCCTGCACACGTGTGTGCATTCAGGTGGGGAGTGCCCTTACACACACACACACGTGTGTGTGTTCAGGCATGCAGAGGTGCATTCACACGAGGGTGTCACACAGGCTGCACACACAGATGCACATGCACAGGGGCACACACAGGATGCATGCACAGCCATGCACATCCACACAGGCTCCAGTGCAGCCATGAGCCTACGCTGCTGCACACACGTGCACACACGTGCACACACTACAGATATGCAAACATGTACAGACATGCACATGCATGCACACATGCACACTGCGCTTAAATGCACACATGCATGTACACACCTGCACAAACCTGCATGCCGTACACACACATGCATGCACACACATGCACACTGCCCAGAAATTCATGCATACACATGCATACACATACACGCATGCACACACATGCACACTGTACAGACATGCACATGCATGCACACAAATGCACACATGCACACGCATGCACCACTGCCCATAAATGCGCGCACAC
The DNA here is from genome assembly GCA_013399455.1 of Anthoscopus minutus. NCBI lineage: Eukaryota > Metazoa > Chordata > Aves > Passeriformes > Paridae > Anthoscopus > Anthoscopus minutus. Next base: position 131,669 of record VWYI01002845.1, read on the forward strand.
ACACACATGCACACTGTACAGACATGCACGTGCATGCACACATGCACACACATGCACACTGTACAGACATGCACACACATGCACACATGCACACACATGCACACTGTACAGACATGCACACGCATGCACACACATGCACACTGCACACACACACACACACACCACACACATGTGTCTCCCACTCACACATGCCCTTCCCCTGTTCCCCACACCCTGGGGCAGGATGTGGGCATAAGGGGGCTGCAGTTTGGGGTGCCCATGGGGTTGCCATGGGGATGGGATGTGGCTGCCATGGGGATAGAAGCAATGCTGCAGGGTACTGGGTACCCCTGGGGGGCACAGCAGGGACTGAGGGGGCCGCAGCTGGGCCTGGTGACTAATTGGGACAAGCAGGGGGTCAGGGCAGACCCCTTCCTGTGCCCGGCTGGCTATGCAGGGGCAGGGGGTCCCATGAGCTTCGGGAATACCCCCACCCCCTCACCAGCCACTCAGGGCCAACTGGAGGGGGACAAACTAAAAAAGAGGGGCAAAGCTCAAAATGGAGTCAAAATTCAGGCAGACACCCTCTCCCTCACCCCTCCTTCACCCCCACTCTGTCCCAGCTAGGGGTCGTGGGGAGGATTAGGGCACACAGAGCTGTTTGGAGGATGCTGGGATGGTTTAGGAATGTAGAGACAATTTGGGAACACAGAGCCAGTTCCAGTTCCAGGGGACTGGCTTGGGGATACAGGACTGGTTTAGAGACATGGAGTCTCTCCTAGTTGTGTTTGGGAGCTGGTTTGGACACACAGGGACAGTTTTGGGACACGGGGCTGGTCCTGGTTTGAAGACTGGGGATGGATGTGGGGACATGAAGGCTGTTTGAGGACACTGGGTTGCCTCTGGTTTGGGGTCTGGAGACTAGTCTAGGTACATGGGGACAATTTGGGGATGCTGTGTCTGTCCCAGCTCGTGATCTGGCAGTTGATGTAGGAACACAGGACAGTTTAGGGACAGGGAGCTGCATGCAGTTCAGGATTTGGGAACACGGGACTGGTTTGGGAACACTGGGACAGTCCTGACTTGGGGAGAATGAACTGGTCTCGGTTTGGGGTTGTGGAGACGATCTAAGGGCACTGCATCACTCCCGGGAGTTGGTCTGGGGACAGGGAGCTGGTCCCAGAATGGGGACACGGGGCTGGTGTGGGGACACTGGGTCAGCTCCAGAGCTGGGACATGGGGCCTTTGGGGGTGAGGGGACAAGAGAACAGGTTGGGAATCCAGCGTCGGTGCTGGTGGCGTCCCAGCTGGGGCTGGGGTCTGCGGGCTAATTCCAGCATCCCGGCTGGACCAGGAGCAGGAGCTCCGGGACGCGGGGACAGAAAGACCGGGGACCACGTACCGTTACCGGGGACGAGATCGGGCAGGTGGAGCGCGGCGATGGAACGGTTGATGCCGAGCAGGAGCGAGGAGGAGTTAGAGCCTTCGGCTCCCAGCGAGTCGGCGAACAGGTTCATCTGCAGCAGCGTCTTCAGCAGGTACCGCAGCATCCCGGCCCGGCTCCGCTCGGCTTTCTGAGATCCGCTTGGTTCGGGTCGCCTCTGCACGACACTACCTGGCACGGCAAAGTCTGGCTCAGCTCAGCCCGATCCGGCTCAGCTCAGTTCGGCTCTGCTCGGCTGGGCTCGGCTCAGTTCGGCCCAGTACGGCACGGTTCAGCCCAGTCTGGCTCAGCCGGGCTCGTCTCGGCTCAGTCCAGCGCGGCTCAGCACAACCCGTCTCAGCTCGGCTCAGCATAGCCCGACTCCGTCCGGCTCAGCTCACCTCGGCTCGGCTCGGCTGAGCCGGCAGCACCGCCCCCCGCGTGGGGGACGGGCCAGGGCGGTGCTGGGGCGGGGTGATGGGGGCTCCCTGCGCTCCCTCCCGACCCTAAGAAGCGGGATGGGGACGAAGGCGGGAGGTGTCCCGTATGAGGTGGGGGCTTCACGGTGGAGTGGAACTGGGATGACTTTTTGAGGGGGCAGAGGAAAAGGGTGGTCCTAGAGCTGGAGGGAGGAGAAGGAAGAGACGAAGCAGCTCCCTGGCTTCACCCCAAATTACGTGACACCTGTGTCACCCCCCACTAGGGACCCCTCCTCAGTGAACCCTGAAAGGCAGCATCACCTCAGCACCGGGGTGTGCTGGTAGGGATAGGGACACTTTGGGGGTGCTGGGACCACCAGTGGCCTTGAATTTACGGGGTCGGGGGCAAACACTAAGGAATCAGCACATAGTGCCATTGAATCCGTAAGTAGCAATTGGCCGCTTAATTATTGTGTTGGGGCTGATGTGGAAAGCAATGAGCCTCCTTCAGCGAGCGCCCGGGGTGGGGAGGTTTCGGGGAATTCATTAGGGAGGTTCATTATAGGGGGCTGCTGAGGGGGCTCGTTATGGGATTTTGTTACGGTGGCACTTGGAATAGGGTAAAAGTGGGGAAAAGGGGGAAGTCGGGAGTGTGGAGAACCTGGAGTGGGCTCAGGGAAAAAGAGGAGGTGGGGAGGAGAAAGTGCAATAGGGGAGGAGTGGAGGGACACGCATCTGGGTATGCACATCTGGGATATTGGGAGGGAGAAGGGTTCTCACATCTGCATGCACAGCAGCAAGTGAAATGTGCCACATGTGTTTGCACATCGGGGTCCCCAAGGGCATTCACATCTGGAGGATTCTTGGGGCACAGCTGGGGAGGGGGGAGGCTTTTCCACATACATCTGGGGCACCAAGGATCTCCAGGATATTCACATCTGGGGGCGGTTGAGTGGTCTGGGGGATGCAGCTGCATTCAGACCAACAGCTGGAGAGGTCCCTGATGTCACAGCTGGGCACGCACCTGAAGGCACAGGGATGCTCAAGCACATCTGGAGAACCAGGTGGTTTCTGGTTGTGCACATCTGGAGGCACAAGGTGAGAACACATCTGGCTAGTTTTCACATCTGGAGAGCTTGCCCAGGCCTGTGAGCTTGCTCACAGCTGAGGCTGTGACAGAGCTGACACAGAGCTGTGCTGAAGCTGCATTCAGGTGCACATCTGGACTCAGCCTCACCAGCATCCTCTGAGCTCTCCATATCCCACCGAATCTGCCAGGTGTCCAGTGGGCAATGCATTATTCATCTGTCCCTTGGAGCTGGGCACAGAGAAAGTAAATAAATATTAATTTAGTAGGAGCACAAAGCTTTTCCGCTTCTCCTGCTGGCAATGCGGCAGCATAGGGATTTCTCAGTAGGATCAGGAAGAAAAAAATATCCATGGAATAATAGGTTTATCCAACTATTACCTGAATAATTCTCTGGGATGGGAATTGATGGCAATGCTAGAATATCTAAAGCTGCTATGTTTCCCTGCCTTCTCCTTTTGGATCCCTCTGAAAAGCTGACCTGAGGAATGGGACAACTCCAACACAGAACTACAGGATGGAAAAGGGTGTTAATATCTGGAAAGCATTTGGGCCTCTTTTCATGGAGTTCTTGGGAAATGTGAGAATTTTAATGGGAATCTTGGAGGTTTTGGGAGCCTCAAGGATTAAAGCACCTCTGTATTAATCCCACTATGAGGCCTGAGGCTGCAGAGATGGGCTCCCAGGGGTGACACACGCACATCCAATTCCTCCTCTGAGAGAGCTTGTGATGGGAAATGCAGACAAAGGAGCCGCCTCAGCCCGATGGATAATCCCCCTCAGATTCATCCCCGTTAATCAGCTGGGCAAACAGTGAGTGCAGGGGCATCGCCTCCTTGTTAGCAGATTTATTCTCACTGCCACGGCATTTAATTGCTGCTTGATTTGGCGATTAGCAGCTGTTTGCCCAGGCTTTGCCCAAATCATCCTCCTCAAAGTTTTTAGATGGGTTCCTCCATACTTTGTTATCCTTGTTATTCTACTTTGGTTTTGCTGCTTTCTTATTCCTCCTGGTTTTTCCCAACCCTTGCTGGGCCACATCTGGGAACTGGGGCAGGGTTGGGGGGGGCCAGAAACTGAGGCACGAAGTTTGGCCATAATGAGGAGCGACAAGATATTTGTCTGGGCAAATGAGCGGCTGGGTCCCCCCTCCCCGCTGCCAGGGGGGAATCCCTGGCAGCCCCGTTATTAACATCCCCCCCGGGAGCCCCCCACCCCAAGCCAGGCGCTTGGCCGGGAAACGCGGNGAGGGAAAGGGAGAGCACGGGCGCTGCTGGGGGGGTGGGGAAAAGCAATGCTGAGTACTGGGGGTAGTGGTGAGGGAGGGGATGGAGCTGGAATCTTTTAGGGATGACACTCGGTGTAGGGAATTATGCTGAGATGGTGTCGTGATGGCACTGGGATGTATTAAGGGATGGCATTGGGATGCTGTCAGGAATGATTCTGGGATACTGTAGGGGATGATGGTGGCATGCTTGAGAGCACAGTGCTGGGATGCTTTGAGGAATGATGCTGGGATGTTTTAGGAGTGAATGTTCTAGAGGATGAAAGTAAGACCCTTTGGGAAATGCTGATGGATACTTCAGGGACTGACAAGACTGGGATTGTTTGAGGGATAACAGTGTGATGCTTTAAGGAAAAATGCTGAGATGTTTTAGGGGAGCACATGGGAAAGACTGGAGTGCTTTAGAGGATGACGCTGTGATGGTTTAGAGGATGATGCTCGGATGCTTTAACAAATATGCTAGGATGTTTTAGGGCATGGAGCTGGAGCGTTATGGGGAGCATATGCAATGGTGTGGGGGATGATGCTGGGATGGTGTGGGGGATGACACTGGGATGGTGTGGGGGGTGACACTGGGATGGTGTGGGGGGTGACACTGGGATGGTGTGGGGGGTGACACTGGGATGCTGTAGGGGATGGCATTGGTGTGGTGTGGGGAAAAACACTGGAACGGTGTGGGAAATGACACTGGGATGGTGTGGGGAATGATGCTGTAGGGAATGATGTAAGGATGCATTAAGGGATAACACTGTTTAAGGGGAGCACATTGGGACGTTTTAGGGGACAATGTTGACACGCCCTAAGGAATTCTACTGGGATATTTTCAGAAAACAGACTGGAATGCTCTAGGGGATGATGGTGGGATAAATTAAGGAGAGATGCTGCCATATTTTAGGGGACGTTATGAGACTTTAGGGTGTGATGCTGGGATGCTGTAAGGGAGCAAACTATCATGCTTTAGGGGATGATGGTGGGATGCACAGAGGGATGCCAGGATGTATTAAGGGATGTATAAAGTAAGACACTGTTGTAGTACAGTGGAATGCTTCAAGGAATAATGCTGGAATGCTGTAGGGGATGATGCTGGGATGTTTTAGGGGAATGATCCCAGGAAACTTTAGGGAAGCGCACTGGAATGATTTAGGGGATTATAGTGAGACGATTTAGGGGACAATGCCAGGGTCTGTGATGGAATAACGTTGGGATGTTTCAGATGAACATGCTGGCACGATCTAGAGGAGACACTGTAGGGTTTGATGCCAGGATATTTTAGGGGATGGTGCCCGAATTGTTTAGGAGATTATGTTGGGATGCTTTAGGAGAGGTCAGTGAGATGCTTTAGGAAGTGACTCTGAGAAGATTTAGGGAAGTGCAGTGAAGATGATGCCAGGGTGTGCTAAAGGAAAAAGCTGGAATATTCCAGGAAAGTGCGCTGGCATGCTTTAGGGGATGCTGCTGGGATGCTTTCAGTGAGCAGATTGAGATGCTTCAGGGGATGACCCATGGAGCCTCTGTGGAACGGTGTGGGGACGCCTCAGAGGACGGGTGTCAGTCTGTCTGTCCTCCACACCTGGCAGGCGCAGGGGGCCGGTGGGCTGAGATCTCCTCGCGGGCATCCCAGCCCGCCTCATTACCAGCAACTTAGGAAAGCCGGAGCCCATGTGTTCTCGAGACGAGCGGCTTGGGGTATATTAACATCCCATTTCCACCTCTTTAATATAGAGTTTGTCGAGATCATTTATCAGCCGAGCCTCCCTTCAGGGCCAGGGGAAGCCGGGCAGAGCTCGGCAGCTGGGTCATGGCGAGAGGCGAGGGATGCTCGTCCCCGAAGGAAGCCGACGCCGGGTTTAACAGGTAGTGGCTCATGTGCGAATCGCTAGTTTGGGACCGCCACATCATTGGGAAAGGCTTTATCAAAGCTGGGCTTAATTGGGTGGAAGGCTTGTTTGCATGGCCGCTAATGGGGGATCAGAGGGCCGGGGACCCAGCACTGACGGCCTCACAAAGGCAAGCAATTACTTGCTTGTCTGCATTATGTATTAACCCATCTGGGGTCGGGATATTGGCTGTGAAAGGGAGACAAAGAGGGGGGCGTGCCGGTTGCCCCCGCGCCGAATTAGCCCGCCTGGGTCCCCTTTGTGCAGCGGGCAGGGCAGCTGGATCGGGATGCAGGCGCTCAGGATGCTGATGGGCACCGGAGCTCGGCAGCAGGGCGCTGCCTCGCTCGGCATCCCCGCGTCCTTCCAAATATTGCATCGAGCGTCTTTTCTCTCCTTTCATCAGTTTCCTGCCTGCGGCCACATCTAGGGATAATTACAGCTTTCGCTTTAATTAGCCACCGTCGCCACTAATAAGTTTATGCTTCTTTTCAGCAGCGTATTTTGGCGGCAGGAGGTTAATTACAAGCAGGTCAGTAAATTGCAGAACACACTGCTCTGGGTCTAATGACTTGTCCACTCGGCTTTTTGGCGGACTTTTGATTATGCCTATTGAATTGGAAGGTTGACTGGAGCAAGGCAGCGGGGGAGTGTTGGGGACCAGGGGGGGTGTTTCCCCACTGCTTCCCCAAACTGCTTGTCCCATCTGCACATCACCAGAAGCTGAGAACGGCCACAGCTCATTGTATGGGTGAGCCCTGACTGAGAACGGCCACAACTCATTTCACAGATGACCCTGACTGAGAACACCCAAAAAATCCTTGCACAGGTGGGTCTGGGCTGAAAACACACAATTGTCTGCGCGGATAAGCCTTGTCTGAGAACAGTCAAGTTCAAGAACAACTCGTTGAACAGGTGAGTCTCATTTGAGAATGGCCACAACTCGTTGCATGGGTGATCCTGGCTGTGGGCATCCACAGCCCGTTTCACAGGTGAGCCCAACTCATAGCACGGGGCGATCCTGGCTGAGAACTGCCGCAGCTCATGGCACGGATGAGCCGTGGTCGACAACAGTCCCGGCTCAAGGCAGGGCTGAGCACAGGCCCTGTTCCTTCCAGGAATGACTGCGGAGGTGCTGTGGGTGAGCCGGGCTGGGGGGAGCCCGTGTCCCCCCGCTCAACCCTCGGCCCCCACCCCCATGTCATTACCGCGCGGTCAAATGGCGCTGCCGGGACTCGGAGCTGCATCGCAATCAGCTGCTCTCGGCCGTAATGAGTGTTCAGGCCCTAATTAACCGCCACCCTCATTTGCATCCGGCCCGCCCCCCCCTCCCTCCCCGGGCCTCTAATTGTGGTCTGGCCAGCTCGGGGGGGCTTGGGGGTCTACAGCTGCAGGGACAATAGCAGCTGATATGGCAATCTGAGGACACTCCAACAGTGGGCACGCCCCTCTGGAGACCCTGCTTTGGGGACACATGGGATGGCTGGCGATGGGTGCAGCCCTCGGGGGACATGGCTCAGGAGTGGCAGTGGGGGCACCCCTTTGAGGACACTCCAGGGAAGTGGGTGCATGCCTTTGGGGACATGGTGGCATCAGAGACATCCCCTTGCGATCACACCAGCGGTGGGGGACTTCCGTTTTGGGACATGGTGGTGGCAGACACATCATTTTGGGGACATGATGTGGGTCTGACATACGGGACATGCTGCCAGTGGGAGCACACCAGCTGTGTGCCCGTTTGGGGCCATGTCACAGTGGTGACAGTGGGTGGACGTGCCGGCAGCAGGGATAACCCTTTGGGGATGTGGTAGCACCAGGGACATTCCTTTGAGGACATCCCAGGGGCAGATGCGTCCCTTTGGATGCCACAGGACTGACATCTCTTTGGGGGCACACTGGCTCATTACACCCTTGGGGATGTGGTGGCAGCACAGACATCCCTTTGAGGACATGTTGGCATCGGGGACGTCCCTTGTGGACCCTCCTTGGGGACAGCGGTGACAAAGAGGCCGGTCGGGGTGGGGGATGGGGTGTCGGGTTAACGCTCCCCCCCCACCTTCTGCAGCCTCGTGCTGCCGCGAGCCCCTAATCCCGCTAATTAGAGGGGTATAATTACACTGCTGATCGCTTCGCTCCGTGCTGCGGGCAGGGACGGCAGAGGCAGGGACAGACAGAGGCGGGGGGATGTCCCTTTCCCTCCTTCCCCCCCCCCCCCCCCCCCACATTTGTTTAACCAACACAGCCCTAATTAAAGCGTTTAATTAACCAACCCGGGCGAGTGTCCCATAGGAGCACTCTAACCACCCCCTTGGATAGGGGGGGGCTTTTGAGGGGGTCTGGAGAGGTGGAATCTCCCCGATGCTCGTTAGTCTTGGCTTAACGAAGAGTTGGGGCGCAGCTGGGGTGTCCCCCCCACTCCCCACGAGCTGCGCCCGGGCTCATCAATCACGGTCATCGTTAATTGGGGTCCCGGGGTTTCGGAGGCACCAGGACCGGAGGCAGCAAGCAGTGGGAAAAGAGAGGTCCGCTCTCCTGGACTCAGCCTCAGTCTTTGGGGGATGCTCAATAACGACGTTTGGGAGCTCTGGAACCCCAGACTTCAGGGATGCTCCACACCGGGGGTAGGGGGTGCTCGGCCCGGAGGTACGGGGCTCCGGTACGATGGCAATGCTCTGCTCCAAGGCTGGGGGTGCTAAACCTCACGTTTGGGATGTTCAGCCGCACATTTGGGGTCCTCGGGCCAAGGCAAATCGGGGGCGATGGGAGAGAGGGGTTGAAGGGTCGCTGCCCTGAGAGGTCTGAGGGGACCCTGCCCGATCGCCCACGCACGTCTCGGGGCCACGCCCACCTTAGGCGGAGCTGCGTCTGATGACCACGCCCACCCACACCGACCACGCCCACTCCCCGCTCAGCCGCGCCCACCCATTTTATGACAGCGCCGCTACGCCCCGCCCCA
>VWYI01002845.1:140892-163071 GCA_013399455.1 Anthoscopus minutus
GCCGCGCTGGGCGCCCGCGGCGGGGCCTCGCCCTCCGTCTCCTTTTCGCCTGGCGGCGCCGCCGCCGCCGCCGCTGCCGCCGCTTGCCGCGGGATGTCCTGGACGCCGGCGGAGACCAACGCGCTGATCGCCGTGTGGGGCAATGAGCGGCTGGTGGAGGCGCGGTACCAACAGCTGGAGGGTGCGGGCACCGTATTCGGCAGCAAAGCGCCCGGGCCCGCCATGTACGAGCGCGTCTCCCGCGCCCTGGCTGAGCTGGGCTACGAGCGCACCCCGTCCCAGTGCCGGGAGCGCATCAAGGTACCCTGGGGGGCGGCGGCGCGGCCTGGGACGGGACGGGAGGGTGGACCGGGGGTCCCTGTGCTCCGCCGCCCGCCCGCGGGTGGGTGAGCTCCCGGGACGGTTTGGGGTCACTTCCCTGGAGAGGTGTTCTCCTGAGCGTTCTTTGCTCTTGGGTCTGAGGCACCGTGGCCCGAGAGTTGAGTCCCTTCAGGATCTGTCCTGAGTGTCCTTTGGCAAGGGCTTTGGGCATCCTCCTGGCTCAGCCTGTCCTTTGGCCCCGGGTTTGGGGGAACCATGTCCCCAGGGCTTGGCCTTTCGGGGTCTCTGTGCTGTAGTTTTCTGCAGCAATCTCTGGCCTTGGCACAGTTGTTCTCAGGACTGAGCCCAGCCCTTGCCTTGGGTGCAGGGTATCCCATTCCTTGGCTCAGCTGCCTGGCTTGCCGCGGTTCCATTGGTGTCTCCTGGGTGCCACGTCCTTTGCCTTCCTCCCTTGCTCCTGTAGCCTCCAGCAGCACTTTAGGACACGGACACTGCATCCCATGGGTTCAGTTCCTCTCATGTGGGTGGGCTGTGGCAGCATCTCATGGTCCTGAGTGGAGAGGGACACAGCATCCCAGTTGTTTGTGTCTCCTCATGGAGACAGCCCTAGCAGGATCTTTCCCCTGGGTTTTTGGACCACCACATCCTCTGGGTGTCCACTTTGGGCCCCGAGTGTTGTGGCACTATGGTTGACTCTGTCCCCTCCTGTGTCCTCCAGCATCCTCAGGTCATGAGGGGCTGGCACTGGCTCCTCCCTGTAGCCCTCTAGGGAAAACAGGGCTCCCAGTTCTCCCAGTAACAAGAGGTGACTCTGGCTACTCTTGTACTCCTGGCTCAGAGTCTTTTCCTGTGGAGTTGTTTTGTAGTGTCTGATGCCTTCTCTGGCTCAACAGGAGCATGCTGTGGCTTCACAGACCTCTTGAGTAAATGATAAACAGCCCCAAGGACTGTATTTTCCAGAGGGCTCTTTCCAGTTCCATCATTCCTTGGGGAAAAAGGGCTGGGTTTGGTTCCTGGTTTGGGAGCAGTTGCTTTGGGCACCCTGCTTTTACAGAGAGGAGATATTTGGATGATGTGGAAAACACAGTGAGGTTTGGGTTTGTAAATGTGGATGATGTTTGGGAGGGTGAATTGCACACTGTGATCTCTCTCTGGCTCTGATTTCTCCTTTCCTGACCCATTAGGCTCCTGCAGCCACTTCAAATGCTGATGGAGTGAAAAATGAACGTGTTGTTATTGTTGGGGCTCAAGGGACTGGTTGTTTCTGTCCTCCTCTTCCCATCCCTTAAAAACACCTGCTAGCCAAGCTGGGCTTGAGCTGTCCAGGTGTGTACACCTGTGCTTCCTTTAATTTGCCAAACACATGGAATAAGGGATGCTGCAGCATCATAAATGCCTGAGAGTGAGACATTTCCACTTTGATCTTCCTTGGTTAGAATAGCCTGTCCTGGAAGTACTCAAAACAAACCCACTTTCTATAAGGTTTGGGGTTCTCAATATATTTCCCTCATGTCTGTGTATTTGCTGCTGAGAGATCTTTTCCCCTTGAGCACACTCAAATATTTTGAGAGAGGAACAGTGCTGCACTGCAAACCCTCTTGGAGTCACTCATTTTCCTGGTGACTTTCAAGGTGCTTCTTGCTTGAATCAGCTCTTGTGCAAACCTGTGAGCTTTGCCAGAGGCAGTTACATGATGGAAAAGCTCCTTGAGGTGGTTTGGCTTTGACCAATGGTTTTGGGCTGTGATGAGAGTTGATGCAGTGACTGTCGAGACCCCCCAGCCTCAATTTTGGGGCATGCTGGCAGGTTGTGAGGTGTCATCTCACTGTTAGAACAGCCCAGAACTGGCTGCTTGGGTTTGGACAGTGCTGTTGGCTGGAACCAGTTGCAGGAGCATTTTGGTGACTCCCAGCAGTTTCAGCTCCTTGCAGCTGAGGATTCTTCCACTTTTCCTTCGGAAGTGAAGTTTGAACTCGTCTTTGCCCCTGAAATGTTCAAGCTTAGAAGAAACCACTTGTCAAACAGCAGCAAAAGAGCTCAAGGCTGGTATGTCACAGCATCTGGGCAGCTTCTGACAGACCTTTTAGATGTTTCTGGATTGCAGAACATTGGGGTGGGCTCTCCTTCAACGCTAACACCCAGCAGGAAGGGAGTTACCTGTGTTGCATCCATGAGTGTTCCTGTGCACAGCTTGGCCTCTCATCAGGCTGTGTGCAGGAGAGGAGCAGCCAGTTGAATGTTGCTGTCCCTGGCACCATACATCCAAACTTTGCATATCTAGTGAGGACCTTCTGCAGCACAGTCATCTGGAACAGCAAAAATGTGGCTTTTCTGAAGCCTGGGTTTTAGCCTGGAATTTCTGGGAAATGAGCACTTGTTGAAAGCTGTAAGCTCTCCTGGGTGTCAAGAATTTACCTTGTTACAGAGATTATTGAGGTAGTTGTGGTAGCTGTTGCCAGCCCTAAAGTCCCAGTTTTTGGAAGATTCCAGGCAGGATTGGCTGCTTGACATTTTGATGGTCCACCACAAACAAAAGTCACTTCTGGATGTCAAGGGGTCCTGCATGGATTCTTTGAGATGGAGCAGGAGGACTGTCATGTGCTGCAGGAACAAGAGGAGGGCACAGGTGCTTTGGAATCTTCCACACTGAAAACAGGACTGGCAAGATGGTGATGAAGGAGCACATGGCTGCATTGTTCCATTTATTACCCAAAATATTCTCTGGTTCCATGATTTTGTAGGATACTTATCGCCCATCAGGGGACAGAAGCTTGTGGCTTTGCTGCTATGTAATAAATGGTGCCTCAAACATTCCAGATTTTTAAATGAATTTTAGATAAGGATGCCATACTGCTTTCCTTGGGAACACTTGCATTCCCTGGACACAGCCAAATCTTGAGTATCAACAGCCAATTGAGCTGGAAAGGAACAGGTCAGCTTGTAAGCAGAGGGCTTTCCAGTTGCATGGCATGGATACATTCTCTCTTAATTCAAACAGGATGTACAGAAAGGTCCCAATGCAGATTTTTGCCTGTCTCTCACCATCTGCATGTGCTTTTCTGCACATCAGCAGCTGGAATGGGGCCACTGTCAGGTTGGAGCTGCTCTGGAAGGGTCTGTTTCAAATTTAGGGATTCACATGTAACTGTTCCAGCAGCTTTTCCTTTGGAAAGAGACCTTGAGTCTGACTTGGTAGCTTGGGGAACTCTGCAGCTGGGAGCTGCAGGAAGAATGGAACATCTTGCTTTCTGCCTGTTGCATTCCCAGAAAAGCTGTCCTGTGTGCCATAGTATCCTCATCCTGACAAGTCATGTTCTATCCTTAATTCTTGCTTGCTCAGTGACTCTTTGTTCTTTTCATCCAGCTCTTTCCTATTCCCTATGTTCCTGAGCAAGGATTTAGCCTGGTTTTCTATCCTGAAACTCATTGCCTTCCCACAGCAGCACATGGAGAGCTTTTTGGTTTTTTGGAGCTGGGATTTTAAGGCAGGTGATGGAGTATTTGGCCAAACCCTTTCCAGCCTTGCCTGGATCCTGTGCCCTGCATCAGGCGATGCTGTTTGAACCAAGCAGCAGGAGATTTGCTGGCAATTTAAGTGTGGCAAAATGAGCCCTTGCCTTGTGCTGTGAAGTTGTTGTGTGAAGGCCACACAGCTTGGAGATCATAGTCCATGGGGTACACGGAACATGTTCCACTGGGTGTGCTGGAACTTCGTTTCATCCTCTTCCAGCCACCCCAGGTGGCTGCAGTGATGAGGGATGCTCTGGGAAAGCACAGGTGAGCTTGGGTGCTGCAGTCAGAGCTGTGCAAGTCAGGGGTTGTTTTCAGGCAGTAAAGGCTCGTTTTGTTGTAAAGGAATGTTCTTGAAATAATGGGCTCCAGTTGTTTCTTCAATACCAGATTTTAGGCCTTTTTTTAAACCCATGGGAGATTTTCTGCTTCTCTTCCTTGCATCTGTATGGAAGGTGGAATCAAAGACTTGTTCTCCTGATGGCACGTTGCTCACTTGGGCTGAGAGCATTTCAGGGCTGGAAGTCCTCTGGCTGTGGATACATCTGGAGAGCCCTTCCTCAGCAGAGACAAATCCTTTCTTAGCAGTTGCTGTTAAAACTAATTTGGGGGCATTTTTAAAATATGTTTCCTTCAGCTGCTTCAGAAATGTGGGTTCTGCTTTTATTTTGCCTTTCCCGGAGTGAATGCCAACCCATTGATTCAAAGAGAAGCAGTTCCAACATCTTAACTCCTGACTGCAGGAATTCCCAAGTATTACTGCCAATCCAGTTCCGCTGTTGTTGGTTTTTCTGTGTGTAGCAAGCTCCTCCTTCCCCCAGATGGGTGACTGGAGGTTTTGTCTGGGTTGTGGTTGACCACAAAAGTAATTTGTTTTTCAAAAGGAAAATAAATACCTTGAAGATGCTGGTTCAATGCTCAGAAAGAACAAAGCATAGATGGGAGTGCCACAAACCCACATGAAATGGGAAGGGATGGAAAATCACACCTGACTATCAGCTGTTGGTATTTCTTACTTTAGGCAGCCCTAATGTGATGCTTGTTTGTAAGGGGACTGTGGTTTTAACTGCTCTGTGATGTAAATAATCTGTTTGGAATCTTGCATGGGAGTTTTTTTTAAGACAGGAAAAGCTGCTTCAGTCTTGGAAGCAGTGCTTGCTGTGGTCTAGTGTGAGCTGCTGGACACTAGAGGATTTCAGCCAGAATTACATCCTTGGGTGCAATGAGTAGAGTGGCTGTCTTTGTGATTCAGAGATGTCAAATGATGCAGCACTGGTGCATTTCATAGCAACTAGACAAACATCCACGTTCTAAGAAACTTTGCCTTTGATTTGAGCTGACTTGAAGGATGGAGAGGGACTTTCTACAATGGCCTGGAGTGGCAGAGCAAGTGGGAATATCTTCCCAGTGGCAGGGCAGGGCTAGATTGGATATTAGGAAAAAATTCTTTCCTGTGATGGTGCTGAGGCCCTGGCATGGGTTGCCCAGAGCAGCTGTGACTGCCCTATCCCTGGAAGTGTCCCAGGTCAGGCTGGACAGGGCTGGGAGCAACCTGAGATAGAGGAAGGTGTCCCTGCCCATGGCAGGAGGTTGGAACAAGATGAGCTTTAAGGTCACTTCCATCCCAGTTCCTTGATTCTGTGTTTCTCTTTCCTTTGAATGTGGTTTATATTTATCTTGAGTTTATCTCAGTCCCAGCTCCCCATCCCATTAACTCCCTGGGCTGTGATGTGTGTAGATATCAAGTAACCTCCCATTCTTCTCTTGGTTTAAATAGATTCAGGGTTTTCCAGGCTGGGCTGTTTCTTGCCATTCCTTGAGTCCTTCCCAGTAGCCCAGCTTCTCACTGGAGGATCTCACATGCTCCAGTTGGTTGGAGCAACTTCTTGTTGACATTTATAGCTGGGGAAGATAAACCCTTCCATGACAAAGAGCAGATGTAATTGTTTCAGTCCTTTGTGGAGCTGTGGCAGAGGAGCATTTCTGGGATATGAGTGTCCTGTGGGACAAACCCTCTTGGATTTGCTCTCAGCCAGGGTATTTGCAGAGTGCTGGTAAGAATCTGGCTTGAGCTGCACATGCAGAATGTGTCTTTATGATCCAGTGGCTTCTGCAGCTATGGTGTGTGTCTATAATACTCTAGTCTGATCATTCTGGTGTACCTGGGCCATCCATTGCTCCTTCTGTGGGTGCAGAATGATTCCCAGAGGGAGCTGGGAGGTTACCTTGTTGAGACAGGAACAGTAGATGGTCAGGAAATCATTGCAGGAGGACAGATTTGTGAAACTTGAGCAATTAAATCTCATTTCGGGAGATTTGTGAACATGAAATCCCAGATTGGGCATACAGAATTTTTTCCTATAGTGCTCTCTGACTGTGGAGGACTTGGGAAGGTGTTAAAAATCCTTGTATTTCTTGCACTGTGCTTCAAGCACTGTCACAGGGACAGATTCCTGCTTACCTCCCTCTTGCTCAATGTGTCAGTTTGGAAGCCAAGCAGACAATGCTTTCTGGACTGCTGTGGTCTCACCTGTTACCAAACTTTGCACCACCAATGGTGAAAATTTGGATTCAAGCCACTTTTGGTATTTCAGTTCCAGCTTTTCCCATGGATTTAGAGACTGGTCTCTCCAGTAATGTTTTCACAGCACAGCTGAAGTGGCGTGGAGCTTCCTCCAGAGGCTGCAGGATCACACACAACTGGGACACTGTAGGATGTCAAGTGTTTGAGGGTTCTGAACTACACAAGCCATTTCCCTTCTGGTGCTGCCCATGTTGATGTTTTCTGCCACTTCAATGAAGCTCATTTTGGAGAGGAGTGTTTTCCCTCCCACCCATGGAGTGATTTGTGCTGCTCTTCCTCTGCTGGATGGGCTTGTGGTCTCACTCCATTCACTTGAGATTGAGGACCAGCAGGGATTTGAGTCTGGTATCTCAAGACTTGCACTCAAGACTTCTTGAGCGCATCTCACACCTCTTTTCATGCAGGCTGCTGCAATTTGGGTTTTCCTTAAAAGCAGTTCACAGTAGTTCACTGTGTCCCCAGTGCTGTGTTTGGGCAGATGTGCAGCCAGCTGTGGAGCTGCAGCCTTTGCAGACGTGGCTGTGGCAGCTCCAGGGACTGACCCTGAGCTCCTGGGAGCCTGTTTGAGTGCTGAGCTCTCTTGTTCTCCAGAGGGGTATTCCTATTTGGCCCATCAGCTGCCTTCCTGCAGGGGTGAGTGGCTCTCCCAAGAGTCTGAGGTGCTGCTCTTCTCATTATGTTTTTGATAAACCACAGAAATGAATGAGGCTTGTTAAAGCAATACCCCATGTAAGTCTTGTGTTCTCCTGCCTTGCACATAGCTTTTAACCTAAAAGTTCGTGAGATAAAGCTATTGCACAGGCTTGTAACCCTCTGCTTCCAGGAACTTAAAAATTGAGACTTCAAGACCTTTCACTGTCCCCTACAACCACTCCTGGCTTCAAAAGCTGTTTCTTTTGTCACAGTGTAGCTTCATCTTGTGTTTCCTGTGAGTATCCTGGTGAGGGAGGGAGCTGTTGGGTACTGCTGTTCTTAATCCAGGATGTAAAGCTGAGAGCTCCTCTCCATTAGGTAAAAGAGCATCTTTGAACCTGAGTGTTGTGCTAAGTGGTGCTCTGGGACATCAGGACCTCTTTAGGCTGCTGTTAATGAATCAACTTAGATGAATGTGGACACAGCTACAGGCCACCAAACTGCTCTGCAGAGCCCATAGCTTCTCCCTGAGTAAGAGCATGTCTCAGATCAGGGATATGGAATTCCATGTTGGACAATCTCAGATTATATAAAAAGCTTGCTGTGGTCTGGTTCTCCCTCATCTTATTTTTTTGCTGGAAGGAGGACCATGTCTGCAGCCTTCCTAAAGGTTTTTCTCATCCTCATCCTGCAGTTCCTGCAGAGCTCCAGGTTCTTCGGTGGCTTCACTTGTAGAGATGAGGACTCATGAGTTAGAAATGGTGAGAAAATCCACATTGAGCTTTGTGACTGTCTCCTCCTTTGATTTTCCTAATTATAAATTAAGTGGGGATAATATGTGTTCGTGTTGCAGGCAGTGTTGCAGAACAATAAGCAAAAGCCTCGGTCTCTTCCAGTCTGAGCAGTCACTGTGCAGTGATCAGGTCTGTTTTCAGTTACTTGTCCTAAATTTCCTACTTTCTGTATCTGTATCAATATATGTATGTGCACTTCAGGAGCCACGGAGCAGGAGTTGAGCTGGACACCAGGAGGAATAGAGGAGGTGCGTAAGAAAAGACCAGATCTTAGATCCTGGAGATCTGAATAACCTGGTGAGAGAAAGGTTGAGGTTTATAAAATGCCCAGGTTTCCTGAGGTCTGAGCAATTATTTAGGTCTTACCAGGCTCTCTGAAGAAGAGAAGCCTGTGGGCTTACATGAAACAAGGCTGGCTCATGGTATTTGGAGGGAACATCAGGTGAAGTTGTAGGGATTGCCTGTTGGAGACACTGGGGAGAGCCTCCAAGAAGAAAGAATCTGAATTCTTTCAAGCATCTTAGCAAGAGTCTTGATTCTCCAGCACACAAGACCAAGGAGCCACCACCTGCTTAGCCACAGGCCTGTTGGTGCTTTGGAAAGCCCTATATTTGAGATTAGCTCCCTCAAATTTTAGGTTGCCTGCTTCCAGAAGTGGAGGTAACACAACCAGGTGAGCATTTGGGCAGTATGCCCAAAAGTATTGTGACATTTAAGAGTAATAAGCAGTCACACTATTGCTCATTTATTTTCATCCCTCTTCCTGTGTTGCTCCTTTTAGTTTTCCTACTAGTCTCTATTGACTTGCTGCTAAATTATTTTGATAGTAAAATATGCCAGATTGCAGCCTGACTGAAATAATTAATTATTAAATAAATAATTAACCTATTGTGGGATCCTCCATAACCCCATTGGTGAGGAGGGATGTTTAAAGCACACACTGAAAATAGGGTGTGAAAAGAGTGCTTGACCAAGCGTAGGGATGCTTTGGAAACAGTTTGTTTTGCTTGAAGGCTGCTAAAAAATTCAGTTAGAGGCTCTCAATCTGTGTTTAACTCTTATGGATAAGCTGGGGCAGGGTACAAGAGCTGGGGTTTGGGAAATATATTTTAAAAAATCTGACCTGGATGGATTTTAGAGTCTGGGAGTGAAATTACTTTGCCCTTATTGGTCAGTGAGATTTGAGCTGAAAGGAGAGAAACTGGAGTGAGAAAGCTGAATTCTAACAAGCAAATGTATCTATACCCCAGCCTGAGGGAACTCTCTTTGCACCAGCAAATACCAACAGCTTTCTAGGCTGGGTTTTGGTTCTAGACTGCCACAACAGGTTGTTTTCCACCCTGCTCACAGACAGAAAGTTAAAATGTGCTGGTGTCCATCCAAAGAGGATCTGCCTGTTTATTCTGAGGTAGTTATGGCAAAAGTGGGAAGGGTTCCACCTTAGACCGTGGACTAACTCATGCCTGTTGGTGCCTGTGTGTTTATTTGGGTTATTTTTTATTTTGTGTTCTTTTCGTGTGTTTTTGTTTAAAACAGTAGGGTAACACTGACTTGCTGCTTAGCGGTTTTGCTTCTGCCCCCAGGGCTCTGAATCTCAGGAGGAAACTGGTTAGAAATGTATCCCTTTGCTGCTGATGCTGTTAAACCAGTGTATGAGGAGCATTAGGTAGGTTCCAGCTTTCTGGAGTTTTAAAAGTTCCTTTCTTTGGGGGGAAAAAAACAAGTAGTTTTTGTAATGATGTGTACAGTTCTCCTGCAGAAAGCAAGGGAGCAGGACTAGTCCTTCCCAAATTAATCCCTCTTTTGAATTCCAGAGACAGCTTTGCTGTTCAAGTTAGAACCCTCAGCAATGTGATAAATTTAATTTTTGAAAAAGTTAATGTTTTCTAGCAGTTTATCGTTCTGAAAAAATACCCAAGACCCAGCAAACCTGGGGCATATCATTGCCTTTCAAAATCAGAGCTGTAGTAGAATTAAAACCACACTGAGGGTTGTGTAGAAAGCTTTCGTTTTTTTACCCCCAAGTAGTTGTCTTTTGCTCCAGATTAGGGGGAAAACATGGATGGAACCATAGGCTTATCCAGGAGCAATGAAGTGGCTTAGCCCTTGATGTGGGATGTCAAAGGGATCATCAGAACTGGATGAGGCTTTGGCACCTGTGTGGGAGGTTCTGCCCCAGCTGTTTGAGAGGCTGCTCATACCAAGCCACCTCAGTGCTGGTACTTACTTGATGCTTGATATCAAAGTCTGGGAGCATTATTGATTTGACCTCTTTTAAATTTCAGCAGCTTCACAAGAGACAGAGTGAGTTAGTAAGGAATGCAAAAATATGTAAGTAATAAATATTTTCCTAGCTGAATAGCTTAGGCATATCCATTTTGTACCTTGTGTCTTCTTACCAGAGTAAGAAAGGTTGGACTGTCTTTGCTTTTGGGGGAAATCTTTCTGTTTTCCTTTCTCTCTCCTCCCTGCTTCCCCCTCTCCAAGCTGTGGGCACAACACCAGCTTTGCTTTCTCCTCCTCATAGTAGGTGTGCATTTTCCTGGCTGATTGGTGTCTCTGACTGGGGGGCTCTTGGTATTTTTATTTTATTTTTTTCCCTGCATTCATAGGAGATCCAGAGATTTTATTTATTTTTTTTTAAAGTGAGAAAGAGAATAAATCACCCAAGTTAAATCTGAGGAGTCTGTAGCTGCTACACAACTTGTCCTGTGTCACAGACGTTAACGCTAAGCGGGAATGTCAGATATATATGATGCTTCCTGGTGGGTGTGGATTAATTTGGGAGCATTGCTCATGAGCATGGGGCAAATATGACCAAGAGAAATAACCCCAAAGCCCCAAACTCTGCCTGTGTGACTGTGTGAGTGCCTGTTTGCTCGTCCAGCCCCACACCTCCTGACTGAGCTGCTTCTCTCTCTCAGACCCTCCGCAGGTGCTACAGCCGCGTGAAGGAGCACGGCGTTGGCAAGAGGAAAAGCAGCTACACGTTTGAACAGCTGGAGCAGGTGTTTGGGCAGGGAGGATGGGACTCCCAGCCCTGCCAGCCCGTCCTCATCAACAGCAGTGGCTTGTACCAGGAGCTGGAGTCAGATGGCAGCACCATGGAGGAATATTCCCAGGAGGACTGGGGAAACCACAGTCAGGATCTGCACTGCTACCAGACCGGCGAGCAGGAGTTGGGTAAGAAATCCCATCTTGGCTCATCTCCATCCTTGGATTTTACCTGTGCATGCAGCTGTCTGGCACACACATATCTCTGTAGCAGCTATCACCTCCCAGACAGGATGTGCTCACGATGCTAAACACATCCTTGGGGAGAAAAGGGACAGAAATTCCTCAATTAGTCAAAAGCAAACCATGGCTCTTTTGAAGTACTTTGGGATAGAACTGGAGGAAAGAAGGGCTGTTTGACCAGAAACAGTGGAGGTGACAGTTTCCCTGTCTCTCCTTTCACTCTCAGTTTTACTTTCCCTCATGGGATGCAGGAGATATTTTCCCTTTCACTGGTACATGGCTGTTACCATTCAAACACCAGTTGCTTAAATTGTGAATATGCCTTCAGCCTGCTGCTGGCAACACCAAAAACCATAAAAAATGTTGCTCTTTCTTATTTACCTTGGCATACTGATATTAAACACGTCAATATATTTATATCCAGAGATGTAGTATTTTTTAAATTAAAAAATAGCAAGCAAGCTCACACTTGATGTGTGAGACCTAAACAAAACTCCTCCACATGCTTTTCTTCCCTGAATTATTGTTGTCCTTGCCTAAAAGTCAATATTTTAAATAATTTGGAGATTCAATTGTTGCTCATGGCTTTTTGAACTTAAACAGATCAGGGGACCACATCCCTGATAGAAAACACACTCCAATCTGAGCAGTTCTGAGAAGAAGTAGGTTTCTTGAGGCATATTTCTCTCAAGCTACTGCTTTTATGGGTGTGTTCCTCCCTTACCTGAGCAGAGTTTTTCTCACAGTGGAAGCTTTAAGTTAATCAGATCCAATAGCGATGCAGGTGAAGAAGGTGAATTGTATAAAGGCTTTTTTTCCCCATTTGTAGGATGAAAGAGGGAGAGGAGATGCAGTCAAGTATCTGTACACATCTGTGTTTGGGGGACTGGTGAGTCAGGATGCTTTCAAAGAGCCTTAGATCGCAGTTTAATGTTAAAATTTGCAAGTTGACTGTTAACCATGTTCCAGTTCCTCAGACTCCTTCCCTAGGGGATTTAAAAGTCAGAAATATGTGGGAGAGAAACAGTGGGGAGAAGAAAACGTTACAAAACATATGTAAATGATAGCTAATTCTGTCTGGTATGGCTTGTTTTGGTGAGTCAAGCTGGGATCTCCTGGTTTGTCACCAGTTTCGGGGACATTTGCGTGTGCTTGGGCTGACGATGCCCTTCATGCTCAGAAGTTGTGAGCAGAGCACTTGGCACACAACACCTGAATTGAACACAGATGCAGCTCTACTGCTGCTTCCTCTTGAAATGTGCCATTAGAAAAAGAATTGCTTTTTCTTATTTTTTTTTCCTTGAAACAGTGTAGTTTGTAGTTCTGTCAATGTGTGATTTAATAGGAGGGATTGGGGCCTGGTCCATGAAAGTTCTTGCACTTGCAGAGAGAGATTTAGATCTTAACTGACCATATCTCTTCCAAGTTAAAGAAAAACCCAATCAATTACAGAGGGTGTAGGAGCTGGCACTGTCTCATGCAGAACTCCTGGCTTAGGAAGCAACTCGGATTTATTTTTTATTTAATTTCAACCTCTTTAAAAAAAAAACCAAAACCCTAAGAACATGATTTAAAATCTAATTATGTATTGGAATTTTACCTTTCAGATGAAATGCCTACCACAAAAAGAACATTAAAGATAAAACAGGAATCTTCAGAAGACACGCAGTAAGTAATTTATGAATGTTTTACCCTGGAATGTATTTCCCTGGAGATGTTGTGCAGGAGGGGAGGATATTTGAAACTTCTGTTTATAATTATAAATACATTGTGCAAGGCTATTCATACAGTTGAATCTGCTTTATGCATTATTCCCATTACCTCAGAGCAGCTGAAAAGCTTTACAACTGTTTCTCCTTGGCTTTGCCATTCAGCAAATGAAACAAGACTTACTGCATGGTTGTGAGGACATAAACTGCAGATAGAATCCACAAGAACAACTCCCTTCCTCGGTGGGGAGGCATGGCCAAAGCTTGAGAGTCTCAGCTTTTCATTTTTACAACTTTCCAGACCTCACTTGTAACCTTTTGGCTGGGTTTAATCTAACAAACACTGGAACCTTTTGAGTGCTTTGAGCATGCGACTCTCCCTTGCCTCTCCAACAATAACACAGAGCATTCCCAAAAATGAAAGGAATTGTGCTGTATTTACTCTGTCCAGGGCTGCTTTCTGCCAGCCTTTAGGGGTGGTTGTGGCTCTGTCTGCAGTGGGAGTGAGCCCAGGCTCACAGATCCTTCAGGGTTCCACACAGGAGCTCCCACACCAGTGGGTTTTAGTGTCACTGGAGTTTTCCATGGTAGAAAATCAGCTGTTGTAGGGTAGGAGGTCACCAGCACTGGGAACAGCAACAGAACATGCCTGATGAGTCATATAGAGCAGAGGCTTTGTGCTGTAGCTCTAAAAAACTTAACATAAATAAATAGAAATAAATTTAAAATGAAGTAACTTAAGAATATGAAAATGATGTTATAAGGAAAATAATTAATGAGAAGCTTCCATGTCAGTGGCGTAGCTTCATCAGTCTCCTCACTTCAGGTGGATATTCACATAGCCAAAAGTGGCTTTTTTCTTCACAAGGAGCAAATTCAATTCAACAACTCAGGGAAAACCTGGAGAAAAATAACTTGTTCCAGTATAAACGTTCTTACTGCATCCTTGAACACTTTCTTGGTGCTGTTCTGGAATAATTTTATCTTTAAGGAGCTCCATAGCAAATAATTCTGAGTTTTTGAGGTGAAGGCTTGAACCACATGAATCTTCTCTCAAGTTTTTATGTGTATTTGAACAGCTGAATTAGATTTTGGTAAATACTCATTTTTCTCCCAAAATTCCCTCTAAAATGCAGTGGAGTCTCTGAACTCTGGGGCATTTTGTGATGCATGCCAGTGATAAACTCGTCCTACGTGCAGAATGGAAGCACAGAGCATTTTCCAACACACAGATTTGCTGAAAGCTGCTTTTCCCCCTATCTGTGAGGAGAAGGAACTTGTAAACTCTGACTCAGTAGGTTAAAAGCAGTCAGAAGATGCACAGCTGATGCAAAGATAAGCTGGATATTTATTTATTTATTATCTTAGAAAAATAAAATTTCATCTAAAAGCCACAGTAGATAAATAGTTGTCAGACTCTTTTACCTCTTTGCACAGCATTTTAAAATGCAGAGAGCCTAGTTCAAAGTCAGGCTCATCTGCCTTCCTGGTCAAGGGCAGACTTTCAGCAGAAACTTCTCCAAAAATCATTCAAATCCTGGTGAAACTTGTGGTGTGCTTTTGGACATAGAGAAACAGAATTCTAGAATGGTTTGAGTTGGAAGTGACCTTAAAGCTCATCTCATTCCAAGCCCCTGCCATGTTCAGGGACACCTTCCACTGTCCCAGGCTGCTCCCAGCCCTGTCCAGCCTGGCCTTGAGCACTCACAGGGATCCAGGGGCAGCCACAGCTGCTCTGAACAACCTGTGCCAGGGCTCCCCTCCCTCACAGGGAACAATTCCTGCCCAATATCCCATCCATCCCTGCCCTCTGGCACTGGGAGCCATTCCCCTTGTCCCAGCCACTCCATCCCTTGTCCCAAGTCCCTCTCCAGCCTTCCCCAAAGCCTTCTTCTCTCCAGGTGAGCACCCCCAGCTCTCCCAGCCTGGCTCCAGAACTGAGGGGCTCCAGCCCTTGGAGCATCTCCGTGGCCTCCTCTGGCCTGGCTCCAGCAGCTCCAGGTCCCTCCTGTGCTGGGACCCCCGAGCTGGGGCAGTTCTGCAGCTGGGGTCTCACCTGAGTGGGGCAGAATCCCCCCTCCCCTGCTGCCCGTGCCGGGGGCTCAGCCCAGCACCGGGGGGTTCTGGGCCAGGGCCTGTCCAGCTCTCACCCCCAGCACTCCAAGTGCTTCTCCTAGAGCTGCTCCCATGCCTGCATCTCCAGCCTGGATTGATCCTGGGGGTTGCCCTGATCCAGGTGCAGCAGCTGCCCTTGGCCTTGTTGAGCCTCATGAGATTCCCTGAGGTCACTGACTGGGCTTGTTCTGGTCCCTCTGGATTCCACAGCATCCCTCAGTGATGGAGCAGAGCACATGGAAGGCGAGGACGTTGCTGCAGGTCACAGTGCAGGTTTGTGTGAAAGCCAAGAGCTGTTTAAACCCCAGCACTGGTGTCTGGTTCTCTCCTCAGATCCCCAAGGATCCAGCGCAGCGATGGCTCCAGGAGCTCGCTGCCCTGAGCTGTGCAGGTTCATATTTGTGCTATTTGGTTGTGCTCATAAAAAGCAGATTTTTACCATCAGCTCGTGTAGCCAAGTGCTATAAATGGATGTGAGCAAAGGAGAAAACAAGGGTTAGGGAATGTCTGGACCAGGTTCCCCAAGTACCAATCAATAAATATGGTTGGGTGAGGGAGGGCTGCAGGACAGGTGCATCATTCAGAAGGTGGATGGACAGGGGAACAGAGCCCCAAAACACTGAAAGGGCTGGGGAAAAGCAAGTTATAAATCTGAGAGGAAAAAAGGCCAATTGCAGCTTTAGGGATGTAGTGGGCATCCTATGGATAGCTTTTGGTTACAGCATGTTTATGACCTGCCTGGGTGTCAGAGGGCAGATACCCCAACTCCTCTGAACTTCCCACCCATGTGGGACATCACAGCTGCCCCAGTGAGGCAGTGTGTCTCCAAGTGACACAGAGAGAGCCACGAGCATCTCGAGGGGGACATGGTAAAGGTGCTGCAAAGGCCAGAGCCCCTCTGCTCTGGAGCCAGCCTGGGAAAGCTGGGAGTGTTTTCCTGGAAAAGGTTCCAGGGAGAGCCCAGAGCCCCTTCCAGGGCCTAAAGGGGCTCCAGGAGAGCTGGAGAGGGACTGGGGACAAGGGATGGAGGGACAGGACACAGGGAATGGCTCCCAGTGCCAGAGGGCAGGGATGGATGGGATATTGGGCAGGAATTGTTCCCTGGGAGGGTGGGGAGCCCTGGCACAGGTGCCCAGAGCAGCTGTGGCTGCCCCTGGATCCCTGGCAGTGCCCAAGGCCAGGCTGGATGGGGCTTGGAGCAGCCTGGGATGGTGGAAGGTGCCCCTGTCCATGGCAGGGAAGTGAATGAGAGAAGCTTTGTAGATCCCTTGCAGGCCAAAGTGTTCTGAGTCTGTAACACACAGGGACTTCCCCCACCTTTCACTTTATTTTTGACAGTATGGGGAAGCAAAGGGAATAGGTAACCTGTGTCTATGTCCCATCCTCCATCAGGATGCTCCTTCCCCATGTTGGCTCTGCTGTTGCCTGCCCTTGGCTGCTGTCTCCAAATAAACGGTTTTGAAAAGTGAAATACTGCTTAGAGACTTTGAGAAGTGGTTTGGTTCACTGCCAGTTTTGGGAAGATGAACTAGAGAAAGCTTGTGGATCTTCGCTGAAAGCAGCTGTTCTGGGCCCTTTGAAGTCTGGTTTGGAAACAGCACCTTAGAACAAATTTGCGCCTACTCTTGTCTGAAGTCTTTCCTCATTTGAATTGCAAAAGCTTCCAAGGAGGAAGAAATGCAGATCCTATACTCCAGCAGGGAGATGATGGTTTGATGAGGAGGGAAAATCCAGCTCTAGGGCACCTTCTGCAGCTGAAAAGTGAGATTGTCCTGCGATACACAACAGGTTAAACGCTCTGCTCAGCTCCCATTGTCCTCCTGAAAAATAAATCATATTAACCATATCAATAAAGCAAATACATAAGTACATGTTTAATAAATAATTTTGTATAGTTGAATGAATGAAAATGATATTTGAAATTAATAAATAATTAAATTATAGTGAGTTTTACTGGTTATGGTACCTTTGCTTGGCTAAGTAGTCAAGATCTTGGATATAGCCTGGGAATGCAAAGCTCAGCAAAGTCAGGTCCTGGCAAAAGCAAGAAGATGCTAAACCTAAAAAGCAAAACTCCTTAGAATTTGTCTTTCCCTGTTTTCCTCTGTGCTGGAAGTGGTGGGTTCCCCATGGAAAGCCCTTCTCTGTCTGCTGCTGAAGCTCTGCTCTCATGCAATGATTCCCATTCCCTGCAGGAGCAGTCGCAGTGACTAATGCAGCCGAGCTCGGGCTCTGGGTTGTGCCGAGCTAAACCCAGCAGAGTATTTATAGTGCACTTAATAAAGGTGGGGGCTTTGCTTTCAGTTCCTCGTTGTGCTCCTCAGCTGTTGAATGAAAACCTGCCCACGCCACGCTCTCCTGTCTTTGCTTTGGGAAGGGAATAGCTGGAGCTCAGCTGCTGTCAGGAGTCGAGCGTGTGTGCCAGTGCTGAGACACTGAGCTGTGCCCCAGCACTGCCCTTTCCCCTTGACTGTCCTACCCCCTTGTGCCCAGAAGGTAAACTTGCACTTCCAGAAGCCTCAAAAAGATATTTTCCTAGCATGGCAAAGCATCAGGGAAGCTTTTAATAGTTTTGCCACAGTGTTTGAGTAAATGGAAATGGGTTTGGGGTAAACATGAGTTGTTGTCTGGGATTTCTCTCTGTTGCTGCCAGGTAGTGGAACTGACTCCACAGGAATAACTTGCAGTAAGAAAAAGAACTTTGGTGCTGATGAAATCAGTGTTTCCAAGAACTCCTGGCACAGACAGGGCTCTGCTTGTCCAGCCTGTCCCTCAATGCTCTAGAAACTTGGTTGTGCTCAAATTGTGGTGGAAATGCACTTCCCATAATGCCTGTGAAGGTCTTTCCAGGGAACTTAGGACATGGTTGGTGCTACAAGGCAGATGAGATAGATGAGGCAGTGATGGATGTGATACCAGTGTCACTTTGAGGAGGGAGCTGTCCCAGCCTGGATGCTCAGAAACATTTTGGGGAGGGCTTGGAAAGCACAGGTGAGGGTGTACACCAACCATCATATGTCAAACCAGAGCTCTGTGTCCTAAACCCAGGGCCCTCAGCCTGCTCCAGAGGCCTCCATCACCTGCAGTTGGAGAGCTCTGGGATCATGTGCCTTGTAGTTAGACCTGTAAAAGCAGATTTTTTGGGATAAAAGGCTCTAAAATGGGGCCTCCAACACCACAGGAAGGCTCTGCAGCTCCCAGTCCAGTTTTCTTTGAAGCCTTATATACATTATGATGGAAAAAGACTTACTCCCCATAAGGATTTATTGGACAGGAATGCATCTGCCAGAGCCAGCCTTGGTTATGGGGTTTCATATCTGCTCTTAGAGGCCTTCATGTCCCTCACCAGTCTGAAGCTGGACTCCACTGGGAAGCTGTTGGGAAGGGCTGGTTTTGGGGAGTTCAAGTGATCTTGAGGAACCTGCAGGAGGAGGGAAGTTTGCCCCACAGAAGAAAACCTGTGTCACCTGGTACACTATGTCCTGGTAGACTGTGGAAGGAGAAAAAATCCTGGGAGTGCAAAAATCCTCCACAGCTCAACTTTCCAGATGTGGCACAATGGATAAAGGAGGGAGAGTTGCACGGAAAGATCCTTTACATCCTATTTGTTGGACCAAGAGAGGTTTCTCCGTTAGCAAACGAGTTGCAGTATCTTCCTACAGCTTTGATTATACTACAATAACTCCTGGAATTAGTTCTCCCTACTGGCTAATTACACCCTAACAGTCTCATTTATCCAGAGGAAGCTGTTCCAGCTCACTGCAGGTGCACACGGATGCTTTCTCCTGGCTCTCTCTGAAACCTTACTGCTGAGAGTGAAAACAGATTTCTGGGAGTGTGGGGATTTCTTTATTGTCTGTCTGGAGGGATCACCGCTGTCCATCCTGCAGGATCCAGGATGTGTCTGGGAGCATCCTCTGCTCCAGGGGTTGGTCCCTCGAGCTGTGTTTCCACCCCAAGGGATAGAGCCCTTGGGAGTGGCTTCATGCTCCCATTGGGGTTCTTACAATTCCAGTCCCACTTGCTGGCATTAATTTGGGGATAACAAAGAGGCAGAAGCGTTTTGCGTGGCAGTTGTGAGTTCAGGATGCAGCTCAAGGACCAATGCTGACAAAAGCCCAGGATTGTAAAGAATGACCCAGTAGCTGAGTGTGTATTTATTCAGCAGTGCCAGATACATGCTTCCTTGGAGATGCTTTGATATCAGGAGGAGTTGGGGTTGGGTTTGTTTTGGTGTGGTCAAGATTAATTTAAAATTTCCCCATCAGGGCATTATTGTAACCCATAAACTGCTGCAGAAATATATATATAATAGTAAGAAAAATCAGGCAAGAAAGCAGATGGGGATTAATGTTTTCTGAAGGTTGGTGCATTTGCTGGGAAAGTTTTTTCAGCTCTGATGCCTTTATCCATCTCTCCATGTTTTTTAATTTCCAGGAAGCGCGACGTCATGCAGAACATTATGCAAATCTTGGAGTCGGTCCAGTTGAAGTGGGAGCTGTTTCAGAGCTGGACGGACTTCTCCAGGCTCCACCTTTCTAACAAACTGGCCATTTTTGGCATTGGGTACAACACCCGCTGGAAGGAGGATATCCGTTACCACTACGCAGAGATCAGCTCCCAGGTGCCCCTCGGCAAGCGGCTCCGGGAATATTTCAACTCAGAAAAACCAGAGGGTCGGGTGATCATGACCCGAGTACAGAAAATGAACTGGAAAAATGTTTATTACAAATTCCTGGAGATCACCATCAGCGAAGCCAGATGCTTGGAGCTGCACATGGAGATCGACTGGATTCCCATCGCTCACTCCAAACCCACTGGAGGGAATGTGGTGCAGTATTTATTACCAGGAGGGATCCCAAAAAGCCCTGGGCTGTACGCCATTGGATATGAGGAGTGCCACGAGAAACTCCCCTCCCCTCTGGCCGAGCACCGGGCCCCCGACCCTGGCAATGAGACTCCAGGGGAGCTCGAGGTCCCCTCGCCACAGGCCTCCCTTCGGGTGGATATGGAATCTGCCCGGATTATCTACTGTTACCTCGGCATCGCCGAGGTCCGGACTCTCCAGCAGTGCCTGTTTTTACACTTCCAGGCAAACACCAAAACCTTCAGCAAAGATTGGGTCGGGATCAACGCCTTTTTATCTCAGAACTGCGTCGTAGAGCCCGGTGTCTCCCCCAAATCCATCTACATCAAATTTGTGGAAGTGGAGAGGGATTTTCTGTCTGCTGGCTCTTTGGTAGAGTGCCTGGAAAAAGCCATCGGGTACCCCTTAAAATTTAACAACTGACTTTCGTCCTTCATAAGGATCAGGGCATTCCGCCCCATTTTCCATCTCGCTCGGATCCTGTCCGTTCCCGTGCGGGCACGCTGGACTTTTCCGCCTGGAAGCGCGACTTGGGCTGCGCGGAGGCTGGCGGGGCGCTCCCCACACGCCGGGCCCGGCTCTGGCCGGACCTGCTGCTTCCCCACGGAGCGGCGTGGCCAGGAGGAGCGCCCGGCCCACGAGGCGACTGTCGGTACATTCCACATGGGACAAGCTCGTACACGCGGCGTTTTCATACAGAAACTGAGGGTTTGGTCTTTCCTTTATTCCACGGTGTCTCATTTGGATGCATCCGTCTCTAAGTGTTACTCTGGATCTGACTCAATAAGCAATAGATAACGGCGAGGGAAACCCCAACTCCCAGCCCGGGGACTGTTTTTCAAAGCCACCCTTAGATATCTTGTATATAATTTAGAACTTCACTTTTTTCACCATCGAGTGTTCTCCTCTCTCCAAACAGTGTTGCCTGCAAAGACTTTGGGTTCTGTGATGTATTCCACATCCTTAGTAGCGTTGCCATATCTGCTTTTATTTTATTTTATTTTTTTAACATTAAAATAATTCCTGGCCTTTTTATTTTTTCTTTATTTTGTTCTCATAAATTTTTCCCTAGTTTTCTCTTTTTTTGTCTTTTTTTATCATTATTTTTCTCTTATTTCTCTCATTTATTTTTTCTGTAGTCCTCTTTTTTTGTTTTATCTTCTTTTTATCTTGTCTTTTTGGTTTTTTTAAAAATTTCTTTATCACTTTTTTTCTCTTGCTTCTTTGAATTTTGGTTTTTTTTTATGATTTCTATTTTCACTTTTTTCCCTTTTTTTGTCTTTTTCTCCTTTCAGTACCCTTTTTTTTTTTTTTTAANCCTTTTCAGCGTGTTCCTGCTCCAGCCCCGCGCAGCCGCCGGGGCCGGTGGGTTTTATTTCCTGGAGCTCATCCATCGGTGACGTTGTGACATACGATGAATGTGTCGGTCCTAATAAAATCAAACACGTACAGAAGCTTCCACACATCGTTCTCCTCTCTGGGGAGTTTGGGGAGGTGCTCAGCTCTTCCCTGTGGATATTCCCGTCAGGGCTTTGTTTCTGGGGTCTTTGTTGAAGGAGTTGCTTGGTTTTTTTTTTTTATGGGGTGAGCACCACCAGAGCTGGTTGCTTTCCCTGCAGAAGTTCCCAGAAGCTGTGAAAGACGTGAGGATCGCTGCCCATCTGGAAGTTGGATGCCTTTGGATGCAGCTGAGCCCTGAGATGGGGGAGTGAGAAAGGGGAGCAGGTGGGTCACCAACCCACCCTCCCCTCTCCCAGGCTTCAAAATAGGGGGAGAAGAAGGTGAGTTGCCCCAAAGAGCTGCTGCCGAGTTGGAAGCACGGGATGCAGCAGGGGGTGAGAATGCTGTCAGGGAGAGGTGGGGTCCCGGTGGAATCAAGCCAGGTCGATCGCCCAAAGCCGCCTTGCTCCTGGGATCCTGCAGTCCTGGAGGCCAGGCTGGATTTACGGGGGGGTGGCAAGGGCGAGAAGGGATTAATTCTGCTCCCACCGCCTCCTCCTCCTCCTCCTCCGCCAGTGTCTAATCTCCGCTGGGGCTTCGAGGTTTGACCCTGCTCTGATCGAGGACCGGGATAACCCTGGCTGAGCCAGGGAGGATCCACCCAGGGCTCCCGAAAACCAGGTAGTCAAAATTGCCCCTTTTTTGGATATTGTGTTTATTTAATCTCAGGGTCGATGCGTTTATCTGAAGGTGGCGAGAGTATAGGACGAGGATGAGGGACGCAGAACGGGATGTTCCACCCTGCTGGCGTGGGAGGGCTGAGAATGGGGAGAATTTGGGCTTCCTGTGCTCCCCTTGACACTGAGGTGCCGCATGGAACCCACCCTTAACCCTAACACAAGTAATAATAACCCGTACAACTAATTACTCACTGCGCGCTGCCGGGGGGTGGCTGGCGAGGGGTTGGAC
>VWYI01002847.1:0-56591 GCA_013399455.1 Anthoscopus minutus
AACCTCTTTTTGGATTTTAGTTTCCAAGCGTATCTTTTAGCACATTCCTTTTTTGTCCCTTCCCAAGCTCGTTCAGGGATTGGCCAAATATAAGGCACTAAGTTGTTTTGTTTGCACTCTGCTTTGCAGATATGGCTGTTTTGAGATTCCCTCAAAACTTCCCACCTGAGAATAGGGAGGCAAGGGCTATCCTTTTCCTCGTGGCCTACAATTAAAAATTCTATGGCCTTATAGAGAGCCTTATTTGTAACTCCATAACATGATTCACACCATGCTTTTGCCAAAAGGACTTTACGATACCACCAATTTCCACACGTTTTTCACTGACATAAACCCAAGGTTCACAGTTTCCAAGTGGGGCAAAAGATGTTAGGCATGAACTGCAGTCTTCGTATGGTTCCTCCTCCTCCTCCGGGGGTCTTGGTAGCGTCCTGGCCTCCGTCAGCTGCTGGTAGAGGTTCCTGGACCGGTTTCGTGTTTCGGGTGGGGAGGGTGGGGAGCCCTTTCTCTGTNAGCGTCCTGGCCTCCGTCAGCTGCTGGTAGAGGTTCCTGGACCGGTTTCGTGTTTCGGGTGGGGAGCCAGCGTGATCCTTTCTCTGTAGAGACACAAGCAACGTCTCTCCCACAAAACCACGGGGACTGACAGCACATAGGGCTTAACTATAGAAGCTCAGCCCTCAAGTCCTGTAATTTGCACCAAGTGTTGGCTTTACAGGCTTTGGCTATTCCCACCCATGCCTGAGAGCATCTGAGACACAGTTGTTAATGACCAATCACTGGGCCATTGGCTTTTTGAGATAAGTCACGTCTGCACCAGTATCAATGAGTCCTGTTAAGACAAAGTCCCTGCCTTTCAGAGTCACTTTGCATTGGCATGTGCCTCTGTGATCCACTCTAGTGCTTCTCTCCATAAAGCAGCTTGCCCATTAGGATCGGTATACAACCCCTCCCCCGGCATGTGGTCAATGGTTAAGGCAGCCAGGGCTTGGTTTGCGTGCGATGCATATGTTACAATTAAATTCTTCAGTCTCTTTTTTTCCATTGCACCATAAATATTGCATATTGCGTTGGTGTGAGTAAGAAATTTGCCAAAAATTTAACATAATGAGGAGTCATGAGCTGAGTAGTAATAGCTGTTGCTAATAAATTACTTAAGTAAGGGAGCCCTAGACCATATTCTGCCGCGATGCGGCACAGTTCCTGAATTTCTGAGTGATTATGGATTTCCCCTCCCTGGATCAAGTCACACAGGAGCCACAAAGATTTCTGCCACATTATCAAAGTCTCTGTCCTTAAGAGCTTTCTTTTTTATCCGTACCCAATTATTATGCATATCCGAAGGGAGTATGTCCGGATCTTTTTCAAGGCTGGGGTCGAAAGGGTCCAGCTCCCCTCCCCTGCTGGAGTCACCATCCACTGCATAAGCGTCCCATCCCGTCTGGTGCCTCTGGGATCACTGGCGGTATAGCAGTGGGACTGGCGGGGGCAACCGGGCTCTATCCCTGGTACTTGTCGGGAAGGGCGTGTGGACGTGGTACGGGGAGTGAGATCTGGGCAGGTTTCGGTCTGGCATAGTTGCCGTGGCTGTCTCAGCGGTAGCCTCGCGAGTAGTCTCGCTCCCCTCCTTCTTCTTAATTGTGTCCATGACCGCCCTCCAAGCAGGAAGCATTCATAGCTCCTGTCCAGGGAGGGTGCCCAGGTCGTAGAGTTTAACGCTGACCTTCTAGAAGCAGAGGATAAAAACAGGATATGAGTGGCATTTGGAAACGTGTGACACCCACTGTAAAAATGACTTAAGGCCGTGCTTTAGGATGGGGGAGCCATGCTTGCCCAGAAGAGCAAGCAGGGTTTCACGAACATCTCTCTCCTCAGAGACGTTCTGTCCCATAGTTAAGTTCCCCCAGCTCACCAGTCAACGTCGCAGCTGATCAGGTGATTGTGGGCCCAGATTCTCACTGCCACAATCAGTTCCGGGGGCACGCCGACTGCGGCCAGATAGGCTGATCCTTTTCCTCACACAGGAGGCACCAGTTATCAGAGATGGAGGGAGACGGGAACAACTCTGAGTGGTGATAGGAATCCGAATTTACTGTGGGCTACATATGCTTATATACCATTCTAGGAAGGCTAGTAATATTTTACTACAATGATTGGGTTAAATATCATACAAACAAACTTTATACATTTTTTGCAACATCTCTTCTACTTAATTCAATCTTCTTTCCTGTTGCCAGTCTGATTCAATCTTCTTGCAATCTTCAAAGCTCTCTTTGTTCTTTCCAAGGCATCCTGATTATCAAATGTCTTTTGCTAATCAGGTCCAAAGTATTTTCTGTCTTTGCAATAATGCTGATTGTATTCCAGCTGCCACCTTAACAGAAATACTTTGCCTCTGAAGCAGCAACTCCTGCTGTATTAGTGGGAACAGGTAAATATGTGCTATTTGAAACTTACTCTCCAATAAATATCCATCAGCCTGTTTCAGCACTCCTGCCAGCCTTCATTTCTTTATTTGCTGTGATTTCCATAAGCTTTTCTCCATCATCCCTTTTGCAAATTCTCCCTCATCTACTACAATGCCCACTCCTGCATCAATTGTCATGTTCAGAGGCAGAGTCCATGTGAAGACAGCAGGAGAACTGATGATATATCTGGGGCTTGTACTGCCATCTCTAATGAAAATATTAATTTTTAACTATTAAATGACTGCTGCTGTTTAGTATGTGAAACTCCTAGAGCTGTTTTAATACACTGTAGCAAATAACATTAAGGCTATGTTCTACTTCAAGTTCAACCCCCTTCCTTGTTTTTAACCCTGGACTTTATCCATCCAATGAACCTTAGGTGAGCTTCATACTGCAGCCACTGGAGATATGCAGGCAGTGTTTAATAGCACCTCTGCAAGTACCAAATACTCATCCAGACAAAGAATAAAAAATTGTCTTTGTTCTGCTTTAGTTCTTTCTTGTTAACCCAATATTGTTATTCTGTGGATAAAATACAAAGCTATCACTCATTTGCTAAGTAATGCTAAACATTTATCACAGTGACTGATTTAAGATTTTTAGCATGTGGTCAGTACTGTGTATTTGTTTGGTTTCTTAACATCAAGCTTCATGAAGACAGTGTTTAAGTGTTAACTACTGAAACAGGCAGATCTGACTGACATAGAAACCATGGGTCAGGCAGACCCAGGTGAAGACTTCTTAACATGAATCAGAAGCAGTTCCTTCCCTTTGCTGTTCTCTGCATGAAGAATAAAGGTAAAGCCAACTCTGCTGCCACAGCTGCATTGCCTGTGTCAGTTGTCCCTTGGCTTGGCAGCTGGAATGGTGCTCTGTGCTGTGCCCCAGGCCCTGAAAGGTCTCAGGAGTCACATAACCATCACCCAGGTGTCCCTGAAGGCAATCAAGCTGTACATTGTACCTCTTCTTTCTAAACATGTTCTGCAAAACAAGAAAATTGTTTATGAAGAGATGTGATCTATTAAACAAGACAGTGCTGACCTGCAATTGAATCATGCATCCCAGGGCAGCTTTCTCATAGCAGCCTTTGGCTGGTAGCAGTAAGGTGGGTAAGGAACTTTAGCAAGCCAATGGAACTTAAATCACTCCACAGGAACTGAAACAAATGCAGAGTGCATACATCCAGCAAGACAGAAATATTAATGCTTTTGTTTCATACCAGCCCTGCTTCAGTCACTTAACATCAACACAGATCACTTTCCCTCAGTCAACATTGAGCATCTTTCTAAAGACAAGGGGATGTTAAATCATTTTGAGAGCAGTCTGCAGATAAAATATATCAGAATTAAATAGCTACTGTAAGGGTTACACAGTTTTGTGTAAAGCGTACCAAAATAGAATTCTAATACTGCAATGCATTTCAAAAACAACACTACATTTCTGATTTCTCAGAAAACTCCATGGGAGCCAAGACTGGGGCATTAACAGCAGAAAAAGACAAAAGGCAATAGGCTTCCTGTACCATATAATGCTTCATAGTAAGACAGTCTGACCCTTAGTTGTTCTTACTGTTTATGGATTTCTTGGTGTAATTTTCTGTTTGAGAGACCTTAATGGTGAACTACAGTTTGTGAATACTGTGTAATTCCATTGATAGATAACTGCTACTCCAATGTGTGTGAAAAGAAAGCAAGCATTAAATCTTAGAATGTCTAGTTTTTATCCTTTATTTTTGGGTTCATAGCTAGGGGATTGATCCCCTAAATATAGAAAAAACAGGCAAATTTAAAGTAGAAATTTTTCTTAAGGAGCCTGTGTAAACTTCCCACACAGATATTATCAGCGTGTTAATTTATCAGGTAGTCTTCAGTTTAAAAAAAGCCTAAGTGATAAAGTGACTTGCTCTCTCCAGCCAGAGGCAGATTCTTCATGCCATGCTTCTGTTCCATATGAATTGTCCAGAATTAACTGTGACTACCAGGGCCCTGCCTGTGCCAGTATAGCCACACAAATAGAAGTACAAGCTTTGCACACCAACTCTCACAGTCCACGAAGGCAGCTGAACTTTAAAGGTTTGCAACAGGTAACAGGTTCACACAATTCTGCTCTAATCATCTTTTGTTTTACTTCTCTGCTGGCATGTAGGTCTTAGGGAGAAGTGTAATAAATGTCTTTGTTTTGTGAGGTGCTAAGCCAGTTAAGTCTTAAACACTGCACATAGCCATCCCCATAAGAAAATGGATCTTTCCTTCTCAAGAATATGAAACTCAGTCACATTCCTCAAGTTGCAATGGACCTACAACACTCACAGGGGAGCCTCACACACACATTATTTCTTCAGAGATGACAGACTAAGCAACCTTCACCTGCAGACAGTTCAGCAACTAGTTCATGTAATTTGACAAGGAGAGAGAAGTAATACTCATCTCTAAAGTATTAACTCATCTCAGATTTATCTGAATGTGGTAGCCAGCTCTGATACTGAGTTACAGTCCACACCAACCCACATAAAATAATCAAACTCCATTTCTATGCTTGCCCATACTGACTATGCCAAACAAGTAAAAGAAATGCCATCCGTGGTGTGATCATACAAGTCCCTTGTCACTCCAAAGTCACAGGCAGCATCAAGGAGTTCAGATTGGCCAGGCCAGGCTGAGACCTGTGCACCAGCCTCTGTGCAAAGGAAAACATACAACCCATTGCTACTGTGTAGAGAAGTCACAATTACATTCCTGCACTGACTTTGGTAGGGAAGACAGAAAGTCAGTGTTGTGGGTTTAGAACTAGCTAAACTCACCAGTGCACTTACTCATTTTTTGCTGTGAGAGATGATTTTAGGAGAAGGAAGAACAGGCTCAAACTTTAAGACTATGAAGAAAGTTTTATTAACAAAACTAAAATAACGGGGAAAAAAATCAGAATGAAACTTCCAGAACACTTTCCCTCCCCTGCCCACTTTCTTTCTTTTCCCACCTGACAGCATAAAACAAAACCTGGGATTTTAAAATCAGTTATCACTTCTACAATAATCTTTCTTCAGTTCTCATAGGGCGAGGAATTTTCTTTTGCAACACCATGAAAAAATCTCCACAAGAACACAGTCTTCTCATGGCTTTGCATCTTCACAAACAGCAGCTGCCCAGCTTAGAAAAACTGCTATTGTGAAATTCCTCCCATTTTCACAACNCATCTCCTCATTCTCTTTCCATCTGAAACTTAAACTTTCTTTCACTGACCCTGGTGTCTTCATGTTGCCACTCTGTGCTTTTCCTCTCACCCAAAGGAAGAATTATGCTCTGCAGGTCTCAACTATGCACTGAAAGGGTTAACATTTCACCCAAGCCAGCAGGTGTTGGTGGGCAGTGGCTGAAGCAGTCACGGGATAGATTGGATTGCAGCCAAGATGGGTTCTTCGCTCTCCCTCCCTGCCCAGCACCTGCTGGAGGAGGCCGCGGTGGGAGGGGTTGAGGGGGCCTAGCCCAGCCCAGAGCCCGGGAAAATCCCAGCTCATCATGTGCCGGGGCGGGGGAGAGGCTGGAGGTAGGGCCTGATGTTAACGAGATCTCAGCAGCGGTGACCTGGCCCAGCTTGACTGGCAAAGGTGGGCGGGGGGGGGATGGCCCCTGGCCTCCCATCCCCACTTGGGAGCCACTGGGGCCTAGCCCTGCCCGCCAGGCCACACGGGCCGCAGCCGAGCAGGGCCAACTCTGCTGAGCTCTGATACCTTCTGAAGCCAGAAGCCAAAAGGAACTTTTGGAGCTTCCCAGGTTTTAAAATGGGATATTCACAGAGGTAGCTCCAGCTTCTCAATGGTTTACAAAGCTGTCAGTTCTCAGAACTAGACAGCCATTGGCTTCTCTCAAACACAGGGGAAGCTCCCAGGAGCCTCTCTCAGGAAAATAATTTCCATTAATGGCTCTCTTCCTTCTTCCTAAATATCAACCAACATCAAACCAACACAGTCAAGCATGCATAAGATACTGTCAGTACAGTGATTGTGCAGTGCTGGAGCTCCTGAGTCAACTCCTGAGTGAGCTCTGTGCTCTGCCCCTACATTACTTGGCTGTGACTTGCCGGTACTGTGCAGACTGTAGTGGTCTAACCTGCCACCACCTCAGGACCATGTTGGCCAATGGTGTGTTGGCATTAAATAATAAGTTCAATCGAGTAGTTCAAAATGCAAAAGGGTTTAATGACAAAAACAACAAACAGTAGAAGCCTAACAGTGAGGTTAACTAGCACAGTATAAGACAAATCCAAAGACCCCAAAATGGGGTAGGTAAGATGCATTTATAGACTAAGGTGGAGCCTGAGGGTGAGGGTCCAATAGGAGGCAGGGATTAGGAATATGCAAAACTCTGCACCAAATGACAACTGATCAGGGGGAAGAACTGGGGAACCTTCTAGAACTACAACCTTATATGAACAGAACTATTACTGTATTATTTCCCAGGAGTCAAAGCTGCTTGAATCATGCTCACCCTAAACTGAGCATTGGTTAGGTTAACTACAGACTGGGTTCTCATGGTCACAAGTTGATGCCTTCAGGCAGATCAACTTCCACATCTCCCTCTTTTTGTTTTTCTATGACTATAGCTCTCAAAGAATTCTTAAACATTTTTAACATGCAGCTAAATAAACAAGGTAAGAAAACTAGTATGGTAATTGCAATTATCGACACCAACAGTCCAATCTTGACCATAGAGAGCATGTAGCTTGGAAGATTCCAGTTCTTGCACTTTGTGTTGATCTAGTGCCCTCCTTGCCCTATTTGTAGCTTCTTAACCCCTTCCTTTCAAATGCTAATGCTGCAATGAATGGACTCACTGTGATCAGAGAGATTCTTGCAGCACATGCCTTCAAACTCTTCACAACCATGGTCATTTGCTAGCAATAAGAAATCGATGGGCGCTCAGTTCTGTAAAGCGAAGTGTCTGATGCTATCAACAACTGTAAGCAGCTCACTGAGGGCGGTTGATGTAGCACTGGTTTGTTTGCTTAGCCAACACCCAATTCTGTCTAATTGTTTCAGTCCTGTGGCTGCAGCTACCCATAGCAGTAGTGCAGACATTACAATTTCAGATTATATAGTCCAATAGGTAATTTTGTCATTGCAATCCTTTTCAAACCGATGAGTAGGTCTTTTTAATCTGGCCAATTGTCTTTTATGTGCCATGGTAATATTGCATGTTAGCATTATATATTGCCCTAAACTGCATGGCCCACCTTTGATATGTGATGGAATTGCCAGCCAAGCCCTATCCCTGCAGATTAAGGATATGCCAGGTGGAAGTTGGATAGGGTGACTACTGGACCAGGATAAGATAGGTGAAGTGTAATTACACCATTAACTTTAATTTTTGTATAGCCAATTACATGGGAGACATCCCATCTTACTATTTCTTTGTCTAATAAATTCTTAAGTCTCTTCTCTTTTTCAATCAGTTTTGTGTCTTTCATATAATAAAACTTTAAAAAGTAATCCATTTTTACTGAGCTGAGTAACTCCAATTCTTGTGGCTCAAGTGTTATGTGTGGGACTTTCCAGGTCTCATAGTCCCAGGCATCTACAGGGTTATATATCTTGGTGTTTTTAAGACTTTTTCTGCAGCGTATAGATGGCATCCTTGGGTATCGGCCACACATCCATGGGTAACCCAACTAGGCAAGTGGAAAAGGGGTTACCAGGGCTGGCTACTGAAAGGCACGTCATTTCTTGTTTTGTTGTATTTGCTAGTGTGACTCAGATGTTCTGTTTTGGTTGTGAGACAATCCAGCTGCTTCCAAATATAATAGCATTAAGGAAACTGCAGAAAAGGAACAAGGAGTTTTTTAGGCATTGTGCCAGATGTTTAGTCCAATCTTGTTCTGGAGCTGTCTTCTTGAGGCACGGAGGATTTCTTTAGTGGCTGGAGATGAGGTTTGATGTTTCTGGCTGGAATCCACCTGGGTTCTTTATCTGTAGGAACACAAGCAAACCCCCTTCTCCAGGTAGTAAGTGGGAAAGGCCCTAAATTTTGTCTGGTTTCTGGGTCTTTAATTAAACAGGTCTTTTAATTTTGCTTATGTAGTATTTGAAAAGTGCCTCATGATTGGTGGATTAGGCTCCACTAGTGAATTATTTCAAAAATTGAAAATGTACACTGCCTTACTGAGCCTTTCTGTTGTTGATAAGGTCTCTATTCCCCCTTTTTGTTTTTCTAATAGTGTTTTCAGAGACCCATGGGCTCTTTCAATGATGGATTGGCCTGTAGGGGAGTGTGGAATTCCAGTTTGATGCCTCATGTATTAAAAAAACATTATATTTTATGTGAGATGTAAGTGGGACCATTATCTGTTTTTATTTCTTGTGGTACCCCTAACGTAACAAAGGCTTTATTACATCTCTAATTTTTTCACCATTGTGAGCTGAAGAAAATATTGTGCCTGAAAATGTATCTATGGAGCAATGTATACATTTGAATCAGTTAAAAGATGGATAGTGTGTTATATCTGATTTCCACAGTTGTAAGCTGTTTAACCTTCTAGGGTTTACTCCTCCTCCTGTCAAGGGACGGGAATATTTTTGGCAATCTAGGCAGGAGCTTATTATTATCTTTGTTTGATTTTTACTGATGGTAAACATTCACATTAATGCAGGGGCATTCTGATGGAAAAATGAATCTCTTAAGCGGGCCTGTTCAAAAATATTTAGCAGTGTAGTTTGAATTGGCATAATGAGATGATCTGCACGCACATTACCTTCAGCAAGGAAGCCAGGTAAGGAGGTATGTGAACGAATATGCATTGTAAAGTAAGGCTGCTGTCTAAAGGAAAGGATGAAGATTAATCTCTTAAGTAAAGCATACAATTTATCATTAGAGACAGCCTTTAAAAGACAATTTTCTGTTCTTTCTACAATACCCACAACATAAAAAGAATCTGTAACCAAATTAAAAGGAATTGTAAACTTAGAAAAAACTTGGACTACAGCAGCCAATTCTATGATCTGCAGTGAGCCTTCTATGAATTCTATATCAGACTCCCATTCCTTGTTCTCTGGATTCTGCCAAGTTGTAACAGACTTTTGGGATTTCTCTGAGCCATCTGTAAAAAAGGTTCCCCTTTTGTAAAGGGGAACAAAACTCTTAAAGTGGTTTTAAGATTAACTCAAAACATTAATGTAATAAACTGTGCTTTGGATAATGAACTGAAATTTGCCCTGCAAAGTAAACCAATGCATACTGTAGGTGCTCAATTTGTTGTATCAGCCAATCTAAATAAGGAGAAGTCACAGGCAAGAAGACAACTGAAAAATCTTTTCTGAAAAGGGAATGTAAATGAGACCTAGTCTTTATAATTAACTGAGACATAATTTCAGGTGGAGTAGTTACTGTTTTCCCTATTTGATGTGATAAGAAAATCCATTCTAAAATTAATAGAGGGTCATAAAAACTAGGATCCCACTGAAAAATTAAGCCATAAAGTAGGGGACTTTCTCCCAAAATGGCAAAAAAATAGGATAACTCAGGGTTAATCCAATGGGCTTGACACGTTTGGATAGCCTGTAAAACTTTGCTGAGAGCCTCTGTTGTTAGATGCCTTAGTGAATTTAAGGCTGTGTCTCCTTTTCATAACTCAAACAACGGTGTCATATGTTAAATTTGTAATCCCCAGTAATGGTCTAATCCAATTTATAGTGCCCAAAAGCTTCTGCATATCATGAAGGGTCTTTGGATTATCTTTCAGTTAGATATGTTGTGGTTGTACCATTCACCCTGTTATTTGAAATCCTAGATATTTCCATGGAGAGACCTGCTGAATTTTTTTATCTGCAATGGTGGATCCTGCATTTTGAATGGCTACGATTACTGCATTTGAGGTCATATCCAGGGACACATTGTCTTCTGCAGCTACAAGGATGTCATCCATGTAGTGGTATACCAATGTCTGAGGGTATTCTTTCCTCATGGGAGCAAGTATTCTGGCTACATACCATTGGCAGATCATGGAAGAACTTTTCATGCCCTGGGGCAAAACAGTCCAGTGATATCTTCAGAGAGGGGCTTGTCTATTGAAGGATGATACAGAAAAAGCAAATTGTGAGGCATCATCTAGGTGTAAAGGAATATTGAAAAAGCAGTCTTTTAAGTCAATAATTACTAACTTCCAGTCTCTGGATAACATAACTGGGGACAGAAAACCAGGTTGAAGAGTGCCCATCTCCTTGATGATGTCATTCACTTTTCTCAAATCTTGAAGAACTTGCCATTTGCCACTGAGCTGTTTTTGAATTAAAAAACCTGGAGTGTTCCATGGGTTGGTGGTTGGAATAATATGTCCTTTTTCCAGCTGTTCTTGGACTAAAAGTTCTAGTGCAGTCAGTTTTTCTTGTGAAAGAGGCCATTGATCCATCCACATAGGTTCATTAGATTTCCAAATCAATGTTTGGGTGTCGCGCTCATCAATGGCCTTACTCAAAAATTTGTCTTCAGCCTCATTCCATATTGTGATATTATATCTCTCCCCCACAGGACAATTGGAGTCTTTACAATGAAAAGTCTTGTGGTGGCTACTTTCCCTCAGGACCTTCAAAATGAATTAGGTGGAGGCTTCGATAGCTGTAAGAGACAATCCAAAGTTTCCCTCATCTGCCTCACGACCGTCACATGGACAGAGGCTGAGACCCTGAAAATTCCAGCTGTGATTCTGGCCTGGTTGAGGTGGATGCCAGCCCAGTGATTGTTTGCAGCTGTGCCTGCCGTGCTGCCACAATACACTTGCTTGAGCAAGAACTGATAAGTATCAGCCTGTGCTGTTCTCCTGCACACACCTCATGGAGCAGGGACTGACAAGTGACGGCCTGTCCTGTACTCCTGCATGTACCTCACGACCACGTGGAGGACTGATGCACCACGATGTACCGGGCATGGAACAATGGGTCTCACCATCATAGCCTCACCCTCACCCCCTCCTCTTGGCCTGATGTCACTCGCTTTGGAGAAAGACTATAAAACCTTAACTTTCCGAAGCCACTTCGGTGCACCGCCACAGAAGGAAG
Organism: Anthoscopus minutus; assembly: GCA_013399455.1. NCBI lineage: Eukaryota > Metazoa > Chordata > Aves > Passeriformes > Paridae > Anthoscopus > Anthoscopus minutus. Next base: position 11,509 of record VWYI01002847.1, read on the forward strand.
ACGGATCTATTGGCTGGACCACAAGGATTTAGTCTATAGCTATAGGGGTAGCTATATTCCCCCCTTTCTTTCTCTCTCTCTCTCTACATTTTTCTCTCCTTTTTCTGTCGCATAATTGTCAATAAAACTGCACTGCTGTGATAAAACTGAAAGTCCTGTTTGCTGTGTGTCCTTTTGCACTCTGAGATAGGGAAAACAAACCATCATGACCCCCGCTTGTGCGAGCAGATTGTGACAATAGCTAAGCAATATTGCCTCCAATACCTGAAAGGATATCAAGAGATGGAGTGAGAGTTCATTTAGAAGGCCAGAGTGTTGTATTGAGGTTTTTGTTAATGGTATTTCCCAGGTTAATGTTTTATTCCTAGTCTGTACCCTCCTACTATCCCACTGTCATTCTATCCAATGCCTGCCCCTTACTCTAGTAAGTTCCTTGTCAATCTTCCCTTGTGCCAACCTCCTGCCTGGAAATCCCCTTTGGAAATCGCTTAAAACTTGACGTCCTATTAGTCCTATTCCCATCCCCCTGCTTTCCCCATTGAATTGCATGCCACTTTCACCCCTCCCCAGGGTACCCTCTATTGGTTAGAGACTGGGTACCCTCCCTTGGACCTCCCTCATTCTTAAGTTGCCACAAACCCTGCCACGAACCCAGCCTTTTGCTGTTCCCATGAGTTCCATCCAAAGAAATAAAGCTACTTGTAACAAAAGGCCTCCCTCTTGTCCTTGCCTCCTCAGAATACAGAGTGACAGCCAAAAATGCCATTGAGCAATTGCCTGCTACAGCTGCACCTTTGGATCCTCCCCACTCACAGTGGGTATCCCATCCACAGTGCACAGCCAAGGTGCTTGAGCTATCAGGGCTCCAGTCATCTGCGAGGGCTGGTGCTCAAATGTGGGGCCCCCTGGTGAGTGGCCCCACGAGAAAAACAGTGGATTTTAATCCAAGAAGTTCTGACCATCAGCTGCCTCCCAGATTGCAGCTGGTTTATCTGGTAGCTCTCCGAAGAAGTGGGAAGAAGTGGGAATTCTCCTGCACCAAAGAACACTTTCCTGGAGAAGGACCCTCACTGCAGCCCTCTGTCCTGTGGGCCAAAGGAGAGGGTGAGTATCCCCAAGCTGGGTAGAGGGAGCTCACTGGTAGAGGAAGATGTGTTGCCCCTGGGGTGGGGGTGGGCAGGGGGGAGACAATTGGTTGCAGAAAGCACACTATCCCTGGGACTGGCCCCTGGAACCTTTTTTTTAATTTGTTATTTCTTTTGCTGCAGCACAGGAAGAAGTTAACTTGTGTTGACACATTGATAACACCAAGGTCATGGGTGCGAAATTGTCAACACGACAGAGAGAAGGATTTATTTTCAAGTTGTGGGTCTATTGAAGGGTAGTAGTAGAAATTTTTCAAAGAGATTATTAAAACAGTTTATTAGATGGCTTTTCCTCCACTTTCCAAGTGTTTCCCCAGAGGAAAGATCCACCCTTCCCTTCTGGGATCAGGTTGGAAGCTTGCTGACAGAAATAATAAGGGAGATAACACCGTTGCTGCATTCTTTTCATTGTTTGTGCTGATTTGGTCTGTGTTGGTAGATGAAAGGAAAGTGGAGGGAAAGCTTGAACAAACCCCACTTGATTCCCCATCACCTGACCCCTTGTCCCCTACGCTGAGGGTGCCATGCAAGACAAGCCGCATAGTAGCACAGGAAAGCTATCGTCTCCCTGGTCTCACACCGTCTCCTCGGTACCCTTGCCTTATCAGTGATGGCCATGCTGTCAAGGTCCCTTTCCCACCCTCTTCCCCAGCTGCTAATCCTTCAGTTCAAGTTAATGACCCCAAAGATTCCCAAGTTTTCCGTGAACTATTCCCAGCTCCTCCAAATGGCTCCCAAAGAACACAAGATGGTGGAGGCCGCATAGTGTCTCCGTTTGTAAGACAAGTATCTGTCAGGGAAGGCAGGACCCTTCCTTGAAATGAAGAAAAAGAAAAATGTAAGCCCCCACCCTTTCCCTCTGAATTATTATATTTCAAAAACACGGAGCTCTCAGGCAGAGATATGGGAATAGGAATAACAATTCTTTACTAATATGTATAATAAGGTAAACCAACAACAATAACTACAGTATTAACAACGGAACAGAACAGGGACCCCGTCTCAGCTGAGACGGGAAAAGTGGAGGAGGCGGTGTCTCACAAACCCCTCAGCAGGCAGTCATTCCCAGAACTCCTGCAGTGCTCTGAGGAAAAACACCTCGCTGGAATGGCAGGGATGAGCAGAAAGTCCCAGGCCGGTGGATGAGATGGATCAGCAGCTCCACAGTGGCAGCTGGGGCTGCAGCACGTCCAGCAGGACAGGGGCGCGGGGACCACAAACGGAGAAGAAGCAGAAGAAGCAGCCGCTCCGTCTGGATGATGGCAAAAACCTCCTCTCTCAGCAGAAACAGCTCCGAGAGTGTCTGTCCCGCTCTCCCGCTGAAGGACCCAAAAAGCCCCGCTCCCCTCCCAACTGCCCCCTGGGCCCAGCCCATTCTTTGTCTTTTTAAGTACTGAAGATGTACCATCAAGGTACATCAAGGCTTTTCTCTCAGCTAAATGGGAAAAATTCCACTAGCTAAGAAACAAAAAAGGACACCTAACCCCCAACACATGGCTTGGCCTCTCTCTTGTGCTTCTTCTTCCCAGAATCTCTTTCATCCTGTTCCTTCCAACCCCTTCTTGTCCACTGACCCCACCTCTGCCCACACCCTTCCTCATCCTCCACTGTTCCCAAACTTCACCCCTACCCCTTCCTTTCCACTGGCTCCACCTCTGATTCCCATGGCATAATCTGTTCCCATGATGTCACCTGTGAACAGCACCTCCCCTTCCAGATGCTGTCCCGCCCCTGGTCTCTTCTCCTTCTCTGGCAGCTCTTGTTCTCTTCCAACTCCTGGTTCCCATGCCCCTCCCCCTGTTTACCACAATGCCATCAGAACTGGAAGGGAGTAGCCTGGGAACCAGAACCTGGAACAAGAGACGACGATACCCTTTGCTGCACCAGTTACCTATAGCCTAGTGTAACAGACCCCAAAGTGGCAACCTTTTGATTATCAAAAAAAGGGAGAGCTTTGCTGAGCTCAGAGGGAATTTGGGAGGAAAAGTGAATATTTTAAAGGCCTTTTAGAGGCCAGCTTTTTTTCGAACACACTGATCCCTGATGATCTCAAGGATTTGTTTTCATGTCTCCTCACCTAAACAGGGTATCTGTTATGGATGAGAACATGGAAGAGATTGTTATGAGAGCTTCTTCCTGAGTTTTGGCAAATCCCTGACTGTGTTATTGATAATGATAATAACAATATCTCGATGGACCACTTGTGTGGTGAAGGAAATTGGTCACAAGCTGTAAAACAAGTTGAAAAAAATACCAGAGCCTTTTTGGTAAAAAGAGCTGCCAAGAAGGCTTTTATCCTTATGCCCACAAAAGAATCTAAGCAAAGTTATGTGAACAGTCTCCCTTTGAGGCTTTTATAGATTTTGTCAAAAGGCTCTGAGTAGAGGTGGAGAGGCAGGTGGAGAGTCGGCCACTTCAGGAACAGATAATGGCCAAGGCAGCCCAAGCAAATGCCAGTGATGTCTGCAAGAAGATCATCCTGGGCCTGCCATTTGAGCCACCCCCAACTCTCAACTTGATCATCGAAGCCTGCACAAAGAGAGCTACCATCCCAGATCCCCAAGGAAGAGGAGACAGAGTAGAGAGAACAGCTGCTGCTGCTTCTCCACAGATACGTCAACAGCCTTTCTGATGTTTTAGCTGTGGGCAAGAGGGACCTACAGCAAAATTTTGCCCACAGAGGCAGCTTCTGCAAAATAAATCAAATACAGGGTGGGAGGAGGACACCCACTTCCAAAAAACTAGAGGGGGACTGTGGACCCGCCTTGCATATAGATAAAAATGTGACAGGTCAGAACTGGGACCCAGAGAAGGTGTAGAAGCCACAAACTCCCTTTAAGCTGGTAGTGACATGAATTAGACTCTTCAATACAAACCACTGACATGTAGTGTTAGCTGATCCACTTGATAAGGACTCATTCACCGGACTGGACTGTAAGTATGTCATTACTGGGGACACCAAGCACACACTCTCAGAGATTGAAATCTCTCCAGCAATTTCAACATCAGAACTGAGAGTACTCATTCTCATGGCGCATTGTGTCCACCCACCCTTTTTTTATCTCACAGGGCCAAATCATTGCCCAGGTGATTCTGATGCCCAGTGAACTGACAGTGGATGGTTCTTCACTGAGCATCTACTGGGCAGAAGTAATTGGAGAAAACAAGCCTTGGATGTGAACTCTGGCAAAGTGAGCATTATCTTCACCTCGATAGAGTGTTGGACACAGGGGCAGATATGATAATAATCCCCACCACCACATTGGGAATTGCAACCCATGGTATACCCCATGCGGGGTATTGGGGGCACCCAATTAGCCAAGCAACCTAAGAGCATCTTCCAAATTGAAGGGCCAGATGGGCAATTGGCCAGTTTATGCCCATTTGTTTTAGACTGTAAGGTTCCCCTGTGGGGAAGAGATGCCATGTGCCAGTGGGGGGTCAAAACTGAAATCCCGAAAACCCCTTGGGATTTTTCATAGCAGCCACTGATAAGCACACTGTCCAGAAGCTAACTGGAAAACTAATCACCCAGTATGGGTAGATCAGTGGCCACTGAGTAAATAAAAATTGAAGGCACTCAATGAGCTAGTGGAAGAGCAGTTAGCAAAAGGCCACATTGTGCTGATCACCAGCCCTTGGAATTCTCCATTTCTCCAATGTCAGGAAGCTGGGGAAGGACAAGTGGTGGCTCCTCCATGACCTCAAAGAAATTAAAAAAGTCGTTGAAGGCATGGGGTCCCTTCAACCAGGAATATTCTACCTGTCAATGCTCCCCCAAAATTGGAATTTGGCAGTTATTGACATAAAGGACTGTTTTTTTCAAATTCCCCTTGACCCTGCTGATGCCCCACAGTTTGCCTTCTCAGTTCCCTCCATCAACCAAGAAGCCATGTTGAACCTCTATCACTGGAAAGTCCTACTGCAAGGCCTGAAAAACAGCCCCAGTATCTGCCAGTGGTACATTGCTTCAGTGCTGTCCCCGGTATACGCTAAAGCGAAGGAAGCCATCATTCTGCATTATATGAATTATGTGCTTGTGAACGCCCCTTATGATGATATACTGCAGCACCTAGTTGCAGTAGTGCTTGACCTAGTTGTCAGTGTCCTGATTGCTGCAGGATTTGAACTCCAAGAAGACAAAGTTCAATGGATGCCCCCTTTGAGATATCTGGGGCTCCAAATTAATGAGAGGACCATTGTTCCTCAAAAATTTGCAATCAAAAACAACCCAAAAACCTTAGCCAATCTCCACCATGTCTGGGTCCTTAAATTGGGCCAGACCCTGGCTGGGCTTAACAACAGAAGACCTAGCCCTCTTTTTCAATTTATTGAAAGGGGGAAAGGAACTGAGTTCTCCTAGAGTCCTAACCCAAGAAGCTAAGCTAGCACTGGTGAAAGCTCAAGAGGCAATGGCAACAAAACAAGCTTATCACTGGCTGCCAGACTTGCTGTTTAAGTTTATTGTTTTGGGAAGATTGCCACACCTCCATGGCCTGATTTTCCAGTGTGACCAGGACCAGACTGATCTGCTTGTCATCATAGAGTGGGTATTCCTCAGTCACCAGCCGTCCAAAAGTATCACCAGGCCACAAGAGTTGATGGCCCAATTGATCTGGAAAGCCAGGACATTAGGTAAGTTGAGAAAAAAGGTTCTGGAACAGTTTGTATTGGTTTGAGAGCAAAACCAGTGAGAGAGTCCAAGTTAGAAATACAATTTATTAGGAAAAGGGAAAAAATAGGGGAAAAAAAAAGAAAGAAAGCCACTGACAAAGTCACAATACAACCTGATATGCTGTTGGTCAGAGTGTTAGTAGCAGTAGAGTTAGAACAGTGGCTGCAGTCCTCCTGGAAGGTCCAGTGGAGATAGATGGGCCTGGTCTTCACTGGGAGTCCAGTGAAGAAAGGCCGCTTGGTGTCCCAAATCTCAGGTTTTTATTCAGGTAGAGGGGTTTGGCTCCTCCCCCTGGATGGAGCATTTCCCAATGGGATAATGTAAGTTTATCAGTGGACTCAATGGCCCATTAGCAGAAAACCCCCCCCGGAGAGAAGATGGGTCATGAGAGAGATAAGGAAATTGCTCTTGTTGGTTTCTTATCAGCTGGTTTATCAACACAAGATTACATCACCTCCCCTCATTCCAGTTCCAACAGATGGTGATAGAATAACACACCTTTGATTACATTTTGCACTGTAACTCATGACACAGTTGCTTCAGGAAAATGAGGCAGTCCAATGTGCTCTAGATAGCTATCCAGGACAAATTTCAATTCACAATCCTGGACATAAATGATTTAATTTGGCATTTAAATTAGTCCCCAAGGAAGAACAAAGTTGGAAGCCTTTCACAGAAGTGTCCAGAGCATCACACAAATCAGTGATGACCTTGAAAAATCCTCAAACTAAGCAGTGGGAGACAGATGTTAAAGAGGTTGAAGGCTGCCCTCAAATGGCTGAGTTGGACGCAGTTGTCAGAGACTTTGAGAGGTTTTCTGAACCTTTCAATCCAGCCACTGATCCAGCTTATGTATCAGGGTTAGTATCTAGAACTGAGAATGCTGTTTTAAAGGAGATCTCTAGTCCCAGCCTCTTTAAGCTGTTCTCAAAATTAGTTTTTCTCGTCTCCCACCCAATGCAACATGTCAGGTTTCATTGCAGAGGGGAACACCAGAGCAGATGCCCTGGCTGCCCCAGCTGAGATGGTCAACCTGCCGGACATCTTTCAGCAGGCAAAGTTAAGCCATCAACAATTCCATCAGAATGTACCTGGCCTGGTACACCATTTCCATCTGAAGCGGGACCAGGCCAAGGCTATCATGGCTACATGTCCCAGTTGCCAAAGGTTCGCAGTACTGAGCTTGAGTGCTGGTGTAAATCCAAGGCCTCAATAGCTGTGAGGTGTGACAGATAGATGTGACTCATGTCCCACAATTCGACAGGCTGAAGTATGTCCACATGTCAGTGGATACTTTCTCTGGAGCAGTCTATGCTTCTGCCCACACAGGGGAGAAAACCACTGAGGCACAAAACCCCACCTAGTGCAGGCCTTCTCTGTTTTGGGGATCCCTAAGGAAATTAAAACAGACAATGGTCCCACATATGCCTCCAAGGCCTTCTTAGAGTTCCTACAGCAATGGGGAATAAAACACAAAACTGTATGCTTTATGTTACTCCCCAACAGGTCTAGCCATTATTGAAAGAAGATGTCAGTCACTCAAGAGAGTCCTGGAGCAGCAGCAAAGCAATGTCACCAATGATCCAGCACAGATTAAGCTCTGTAAAGTGTTGTTTACCATGAAATTTTTAGTTGTTCATTTGAACACCTGAATCCACCTGTTGTCCGGCATTTCAGCAGTAATACACAGCTAAAATTTGGAGAACATCCCCCAGTTTTAATAAAGAGTCCTGAGACAGCAAGGGTAGAGGGCCCACTTGAGCTGGTCACCTGGGGTCAGGGATACACTTGCATGTCCACGCCCTCTGGGTTGAGGTGGGTGCCTCAAAAATGGGTCAAACCACACATCCTCAAGTCTGTGCTTTGATCAAGTCAGTCCACCAAAGATGTGGCTGTGGCTTCCCTTCGCAAATGCCAACACCAAGGAACCAGAGAACCTGATCTCCTAGTTGACTCTGTGTCTCGGTTTGTAAGACAGAGGTATCTGTGAAGGAAGGCAAGAACCTCCCTTGAAATGAAAAGAAAAAACGTAAACCACCCCTTTCCCTCTGATTTATTATATTTTGTAAAAAAGGGGCTCACGGGCAGATATATGGGAATAGGAATAACAGTCCTTTACTAATATATATAATAAGGTAAACAAACAACAATTACTACAGTATTAACAATAGAACAGAAATAGGGACCCTGTCTCGACTGAGACAGGAAAAGTGGAGGAGAGGCTGGGTTTCACAAACCCCTCAGCAGGCAGCTAGTCTCCATGCTCTGGTAGGGCTCTGAGGAAACAATTTGCTGAAACAGCAGGGATGAGCAAAAAAGTCCCGTGCCGGTGGATGAGATGGATCAGCAGCTCCGCGGCGGCAGCTGAGGCTGCAGCACATCAGCAGGACAGGGGGTGCGAGGCCCACAAACGGAGAGGAAGAAGAAGAAGCAGCCTCTCCGTCTGGATGATGGCAAAAAATCCTCTTCTCCCCAGCAGAAAACAGCTCTGAGAGAATGTCCCCCTCTCCAGCTGAAGAAAAAAACACCAGCCCACTTCCAGCTGCCCCTGCCCTCCTTTTTTCTGCCTCCCCCTTCCCCGCTGGGCCCTGCCGAATTCTTTGTCTTTCTTAACTATCCAAGAAGTACAGCCATCAGGTTTTCCCCTCAGCTAAGGGGAAAAAAATCCAATAGGTAAGAAGGAACAAAAGGGACACCTAACCCCCAACACTCTGTCTGGTTGTCCCCAACTGTTCCTTTTCCCAAAGTTATGTCAGATGTTTTTGCTTAATGTTTACACTGTCCCTCATCTCCTCTCCCCAGAAAAACTCACTCTTGTCCCCTTGTTCAGCATATCAAAGAAGTCAATCATGTAACAGCTCCCACACAGCAACCCTGGTGGAGAGCTGTGGACCCCCAGTCAGAATCTATCCCTCAATGCCATACTCTCATTCTTAAACAGAAAATGGGGAGGTGTTGTATTGAGGGTTTTTGTTAATAGTATTTCCCAGGTTAATGGTTTAGTCCTAGCCTGTACCCTCTTACTATCCCACTGTCAATCTATCCGATGCCTGCCCCTTACTCTAGTAAGTTCCTTGTCAATCTTCCCTTGTGCCAACCTCCTGCCTGGAAATCCCCTGTGGAAATCGCTTAAAACTTGATGTCCTATTAGTCCATGTGACCTATTCCCATCCCCCTGCTTTCCCCATTGGATTGCATCCCACTTTCACCCCTCCCCAGGGTACCCTCTATTGGTTAGAGACTGGGTACCCTCCCTTGGACCTCCCTCATTCTTAAGTTGCCACAAACCCTGCCACGAACCCAGCCTTTTGCTGTTCCCATGGGTTCCATCCAAAGAAATAAAGCTACTCGTAACAAAAGGCCCCCCTCTTGTCCTTGCCTCCTCAGAATACAGAGTGACAGCCAAAAATGCCATAGAGCAATTGCCTGCTATAGCTGCACCTTTGGATCCTCCCCACCCACAGTGGGTATCCCACCCATGGTGCATGGCGGGGTGCTTGAGCTATCAGGACTCTGGCCATCTGCGAGGTCAGAGGGATTTTGAAATTACTATCACATCAGATCCAGTGTCTATCAGTCCATCTAGGGTGACCCTTTCATCATTGTAACTTATCACACAGGTCCATTGTGGTCTGTTTTGTTGGATCACTCTAGTCCACATGGCAAAGGCATTGCCATGGCCTGGCTGTGGCAATAAAAGTGCTTGAACAGTGATTAGTCCTTTAGGAATAAAACAAAGGGGGTCAGGGCATATGGTGAGAATGGCGATTTCTTGTGATGAAGCGACAGTGAAGACAGAAGGCAAAACAAAAATCTACGGGATCTACTCTTGCCCAGAATTAGGAACTCACGTGGCTGTTGTTCTGGCCCTAGCTGACCTGTCGAGATTGTATGGGCCATGAAGTCCAGTGAGCATCACTGATTCTGCTATGGCCAGCTCCAATCTGGTACCTGGGGGCATGATGGTTAGGAGATAATAGAAGACATGCTGCAGTTCTGGACTTCTTGGCTTGCAGTGGTCACTAGCATGGGTGACAGGGGTCCTTGTGTCCTTGTGCACTGTTGTTCTGCACTCTGTCTGCATTTTCCCTGCTGATGGCTACATGTTCCCTGTCCTGCATTAAATCTGTTATTACAGTGAAATCCTCTACATCCACAGGTCCTAAAGGAGCGTCTCAGCCTATGCTGGGGACAGTCTCTTAAAAAATGTCCTTCCTTCCCACACTTATAGCATGGTCTAGATTCCTGACTTTGTTGTTTTTTGGAGTTTGTTTGGATGGCAGTCAATGTTTGGGCAAATGCTTGCGCCTGCAACCGAGCTGAGTGTTCAGGGGTGAGAAATCTATTGCAGGCCTCAATCATTTGATCAATAGTGGGTTCTGGCTCTGGTGGTAAGGAGTGCAGAGCTCTTTTGCACTCAGGGATGGCGTTAGCAACTGCTAATCTCTTTAGCAGCTCTTCTCTTGCCCTGTCTAATACAATCTGCCAATCCAGAGCAAGCTTTAACCAGTCAATAAATTTCACATTGGGCTCATCAGGCCCCTGCCTTATGTCAGCAAAGTCCAAATTAGGCTTGCTGCCATCATCTACCTACAAAAGAGCATTTCTACCTGCATCCTTGATATCATTAAGGACTGACCTAGGACGGTTTTCTGCTTGATGGTTTTGTTCTGTGTGAGCCCCTTCTCCAGTTAAGTGGTCCATTGTCAAAGCTGCTTGCACCTGGTCCCCCGTATAAGCTCTTAGATCTGGATTTAATAGCCTTTTCCATCATATTTCCCATAAGGCATACTTGGTTGGGGATAATAGTGTGGTCATAATACATTTCACATCATGCAGTGTCAGCACATGTGTGGAAAAGGTGGTCAGCACAAGACTACTGAAGTATGGTGACTCCCTCCCATGCTCCTGTGAGGCTTTACATAGTTCTTTAATCTCCTCATAGGCTATTGGCTGCCATCTAGGGTTGTCACCCCTCCTTCCATACTGTACAGGCATTACAGTAAGTTTTGATACGAAGTCCCAGTCCCCCTCCTTTACTGCTGTCTTGTGTATTTTCTCCCAGTGGTCTTCTCTGGGCTCATTTGGTCACAGGTTCTCTTGCGGCAACAAAGTGGAGGAGCTGGAAGGATGAGTCAACATCACAAACATCTTTTCATTAGAATGGTGTTTAAATGTGCAATTGGCAAGGTGATGTTCCAGTACAGGCCTCAAAGTAGGCCTCGGTGTCGGTTACCCGGGCACTGCCATGTTGGAGGCAGGCCCTTCTGGAACCCAGGTGGGCAGAGTTCCAGTTTCTGTAGAAGGGGTGTGGCCTATGGGAGCAGTTCTGATTTTCCTGAGATGGATGTGGCCTGAAATGGAAGGGGTATGTCCCACTCAGAACAGATTGGGAAGAGTCAGGGGAGTAACCCAAGGGTGCTTGGCAGCAGAGTGAGGTATATTAGTAGTAGATTCAAAATGATGATTAGTTGTATTTCTGACACCACTTGTGCTTCCAGTGGTCAGGAAGAAAGTGGAGAAGCAGGGACAAAGATAACATGGAGACAAAGGGTGCAAGGAATTGGGAAGATCCAAGGTGGCAGGGCCCTTGCCTTCTTGGTACTCACAAGGAGGGATTGGAGGAGGACACAGGGTGGTGGGAGCAGTATTAACTTCACTCCCGGAACCCATCTTGGGATCAGTGATCCCGTATCTCCCTACTGGGAAGACCAAAGGGCGAGAAGGAGGGGGACAGGGAAAGGTGGAAGGTCAGTAGCTCTTCTGCACATTGTGGGTTCCTTCCCTCATCCCACTCTCAGGGTTAGAGGATGGATAGGCAGTCCCAGGTTCAGTTGAATTATTGATGGTACCAAGCTCTTGATAGCCCTTGTCCATTTTTAGGGTCTCTAAGATTATTTGGAAAACTGGGAGTAAGTTCGGTAATTTGCTTTTTGTTAAATCATAGAGCTTTACTCTGACCAAGTCCCAAAAATCTACTTTTATATGATTTCAGGTGCTGTAACACTAACAAAAGTTTTAACACCCATTTAACAATGGTCTTGAGCTCTTATCAGTTGAGTTCCCCTGGCCGGCCAGTTTTAACTTAAATTGATTATAGAGATCCTTTTCTACACTGGACATCTGGGAATCCATCTTGCAATCCTGCAAACTTGAATTAGGGTGGGATATGCCCCCCTGGTTAGGGTAGGTGGGTGAGGTGGACGTCCACCTTTCCCTATCTGCTCTTGCACAATTTCCTCCCCGCGTCTCCTGTGTGGCACCAAACACTGCAGGCTGTCTTACTCTTGACACTCGGGCCATCAGAATTTCTGCCAGGCGTGGCACAGCCAAAAATTCTTCCTTTTCAAGAGAAAGGTGTGGCCTAGTCGGCTAGAGGCTAGGTCTTGTCAAGAGATCCCGACAGAGCCAGCTGAATATCAGGAGTCCCTCTTTGGGTGCCAACCTGTGGTAATCCAACCTGCCACCACCACAGGACCATGTTGGCCAAAGGTGTGTTGATGTTAAATAAAAGTACGGGTCAATGAAGTAGTCCAAAAAGCAAAAGGGTTTAATGACAAAAATAACAAACAGTAGAAACCTAACGGTGAGGTTAACAAGCACAGTATAGGACAAGTCCAAAGACCCCAAAATGGGGTAGGTAGGATACATTTACAGATTAAGGTAAAGGGTGGAGCTTGAGTGCGAGAGTCCAATAGGAAGGGAGGATTAGGTGCAAAACTCTGCACCAAATGACAACCAGTCAGGGGGAAGAACTAGGGAACCTTCTGGAGCTGCAATATAAGCAGAACTATTACCATATTATTTCCCAGGAGTCAAAGCAGCTTAAATCATGCTCACCCTAAGTTGAGCTTTGGTTAGGTTAACTACAGACTGGGTTCTCATGGTCTCAAGTTGATGCATTCAGGCAACTCAACTCCCACAGCAGACCCTCTCCACCAGCAGTAGAAAGGGCTTAAAAGCTCCTCTACAATAACATCCAACATCCAACTCTATCCTAAGACAAGTGGGAGATCAACACTGGCAAATACTTGACCAGAAGCCCTCAAAGAGGAAGGAAAAGAAGTGGAACTCTGTGTGCTGCTTTGGACTGCTGAAGGCCATTTTGAAACTTACCCTCTCCCCATTATCCAAATCTTGTTTCAAGTCCTAAATGTCTGTCAAACAGGGGTCAGTGAAAGGACAATATGCTCCACACAAGCCTCCTTCCAACATTCCACCAGCTCCTGTCCACAGTTGCAGTAGTGACTCGGTATTTGATGGTACTAGAAAGTTTGGTGCAGATGTCATGGGATGCAAAACTTGTGTGGAATGTCCTCCTGACACACAAGATGGGAAGTTGCTTTGCAGTTTTTAAAAAACTAGGCTGGCAAGAACCAGCCCATGTTTAGTGAGCTAACAGTGCCCATTTTATCATTTTGGACACAGAGCTTACTGCAGAGCCAAGTTTTAGTCAGTGATCTGACCTCTAGGTATAAGACTGTTCCTCAGGAACAGGAACAGTAAATCTCTCTGCCACAGTTTCATTCTCTGCTCATGCTGAGCCCTGCATCAGTGACTGCACAATGTCAAGGTGCGACATAAAACATCTGGCTCCATGCTGAACTAGTGCTTTGACTCAGTATTTCATTTAAACAAGAAATTAAAAACAAATAGACATGGAAGATTACTGAAGGGACAGGTCACTAGCCAGGGTGACTGGGCTTTACATCACACTGACTTCTCACAAGCCATTCAAGTTACCTAAGGTTAGCCGGAGTACTATTCTCCTCTTTCCCACACTAAGAGAGTGTTTGATTTTGCTTACTATGTTGGAAGTGTGTCAGATTCCTCCCATAGGTATTTGCCCTTTGGGAAAGATTAAAGTGTGCAGTCCAATTTGTAAAGCCCAGAAATACTTGCAAAAAAGTGCTGCATGCAGGCTATTAAGAGGCCATCTGCCAGTATTTATTTTCACAATAACCTGTGTGTAGCAGAAAGTAAAGCGTGTGACCCTAAATATAAATAAAGTCAGTATGTGGATCCTGAAGAACATGAACATTGTTGACCCAGAGCCTGAAGGGTTGGGTTTAAAGGACTTTCCTTTCATTTTTGTTTTATCAGCCTTGAAAGTAGAAATTCTCCCCATGTCACATGGCCACCTCCCCCACAGATCAGTTCTTTGGTAGCACTCCAATTTTGCATCTGTATTTATTAATAAGTGGACAAAATGTATTGAACTGCTGTTGCATTGCACTGTCCACATATTCCCCCTGCCCCTTGAGACCCTGGTGATGAGTTACCTGAGATGTCTCCTCCCTTCACCCCTCCCTTCAGGTGTGTTATTGGCAATAACCTTCCCCACCCCCTCTCCCTTGGTTTATCCCAGGAGGCCTGGACCACCTGGCTCTCTCTCTCTCCTCCTTTTCTCCGGAACGCCACGTGAATTGTTCTGCAATAAACTGTGGGACTGTTGGTCCCGAGAGGGAGAGCGCTTCTCGTCTTTTACCTCTGTCCTTGTTGGGGCTGTTACACCAGGGGTCCTCAGCTAGCCAGAATCGGACCCTGGGTTCCCCTGAAAGGCAACACGCCCCAACAAACTGCCACATTTTGCAGCTGAGAACTAAAGCTGAGAATTAAGAGACCAAATAACTACGAAAACTTCTGGTATCTGGTTGGAATGAAATTGGATCCTAGATAAACCAGAAGTTCCTGATTATTATCCTGACCATTAAGATTCCTCCCAATTCCACTGATATTTAAAGAAAACCTCGCTGGAAATGCTGCAGCATCACAGAAATTGTACAAGACTTCTGTAAATTTCTCAGCTAACTGAATTTTTAAAAACTCCAACAAGTATCAATGCCATGAAAATACATTTGCTGTCATCTCTTTAGGTGACATGATGTCGCCTTTCATGAAGAGTTTTAATTTGGTATTGCTAATAGAAGTTCTGTGGACTGAAACCAAGTGCACAGCATTGTGCAGCAGTGTTACAATGCCACAGTATATGGAATTCTGCTCAAGTGCTGTGAGAGGTAAAGCAAGCAGAAGAAGAAACATTTCTTTATAACAAGAGGGTCTCATGCCAGGAGAGAGACAGCCACTCTGAGAGCACAGCAAACAGCTGGGTAGCTGTGGTGGCACTGACCATGCCTCCACCCCTCACAGATGCAACAGCAGTTCTGAACTTCACTGGGGCATTGCTCAGGGTTGCATTCCGTGGCAACAGAGTCAGGATCAGGTCCAGGAAGGTCTGGTGACCAGCATGAGACACAGCGAGATGGGTTTCTGTTTTCTGCTTGTTTAAGTCCAAGGATCCATTTATTTGGGGTGACGCCAATACAGGAACACACTCAGCTTAACCCATAGGCAGAGAACACTGAACAGGGGCAGGGTGGTGGGATTTATAGGGGAAGGGTGGAGTTTTACCATTCTCTGGCTTACCTCCCCCAAGGCAGAAGAGTGGGGTCAACCCTTCCCAGGACTCAAAGCCATTGTTTCCCCTGAGCAGGGGCACCCCACAACTGCCATATTTTTATTAATTTTTTATTAGGAGCCTAGAATATTTTTAAAACTTACATAATAAAGAACTTAACCCCCCCACAAAGCACTCACCTTGCCCTGTGGGGCATTAAAAATGCTAGTACCCAACAATAAAACACATTGAGCAGACAAACAGAAAACAAAGACAACTAGAAACAAGTACTTAGAACATAGACAGTAGCCGGGTAAATTAAAAAGAAAAGGTTTTTTAGTTCAGTCTCTTCCAGTTTTTGATTTTTCTTTTCTAGGAAGGGTGCAGTGCTTTGATCTCTTCTTTATGAAGTGCAGTCTTTATTGTGCAGCTTTGGCTTCCGTACAATGCTGTGGGCATCGCCATCTCAGATGCTGCTAGTTTGTTACAGTTTTGAATTTCCCCATGGGGCTGTGATTCTGGGTGGAAAAGGCACAGCAGAAGGGGGTGGAACTGCAGGAGGAGTTACTGGGGGAAGGGAAAGTTTTGGGCCTGAAGAGAAGGAGAAAGGTGTGAAAGAGGGCTCACGAAAAATGTGGTCAGTGCCATTTTGAGGAGGGGGTCTTGGATGCACCCTTGGATGCACTGGACAGGGAATGGGGAATATGGAAAGACGGGGTGAAGGAGAACATGAGACAGAAGGCAGACAGCAGCAGTGCCGCATCACTTTGGACGTTCTCTGTCCCTTGTCCTGCTTTCAAGAAAACAGGGCAGAAAAGCATGTGGGTGACAGAGAGGTGGAAGCAGTTCTGAGCCATCTTGGCATTTTTCACCCTTTGTCCTGCCTTTCATAACAAAGGATAGGGGAAGATAAGGGAAGGTATATTCTAAAAAAGAAGGGGAGCTTCATAGAAGCCAAAAAAACAGTTAAGGGAAGGAATAACACTATCCATACCGTCCATATCGTTCATAAAAATTCTTCCCCTATATAAAAAACCCCTGAAACTGTCCATAATACACCTTGTTGGGTGATGGCAGATGTTAGTTTCATCACCTGGTCTTGATCGCCCTGTAAGCCCCTTTTCCCCATGCTTCTGGGGCACTCTTAACCATGTCCCAGAAGGACAGGGCTGCAAGGCGGGGGTCTGCAGATGAAGAAGAAAAAGAAGTATCTCTGTCTGGGTTATGGTGAAATTCTTTCTCTAAGCAGCAACAGCTCTGAGAGCATCCTGCTCTGAAGCCTAAGAAAACCAGCCAGCTCTCAGCTGCCCTCGCCCTCCCTTTTACTTGCTCCCCTTCCCTCCTGGGTCCAGCCAAAGTCTCTGTGTTCTCAAGCACTCAATAAGTACCAGCAGTCAGGTTTTCCACATCTAAATGGGGAAAAATTCTATAGGTGAGAAGAAACAAAAGGAAGGATATCTAACCCCCAACACCATCATATGCCATCTCAGCTGTCTTCTTTGGATGGTGAGGAGATAAAGAGGTCCTGCATTACTATAATTAATGAAAGAAGATAGATTTATTTTTACTATTCAAAAAGCACTTTGGTTTGTCATCTGACATTGACTGGCTTGCACAGTTTGACTCTAGACTTCCAGAATTCTGATCTCAGTGGAAAGGTATTGGAGAAGACAGAAATGAAGCAAATTAGGAAGCAAAGCTTTCTTCATGTTAACTAACAGAGTATGTCTATAAACACTGAACTACCCCACAATTGCTGCTGAAGCTATTGCATGTAACTATGGTAATTCTCAAAGCATGTAGATAGAAAGCAGGTTGGCAGCTGAGAAAGGAAGCTGTAAAAAGGGAGAGCATTTTAAAAACTTTTGGGTTAGGGTTCCCACACCTTATCTAAAAACAAACATAACAACAGAGGCAAACCACATCCCTCTTGTCAGGAAAATTAATCCACAAACACCAGAGGGCTATGTCCAAAAAGGAGACAGAGGAGTCCTTTTACTTTATTTGAATAAAGGGAGAGGCCATGGGGCATTCCTCTGGCATCTTTCAAAGTTTTGGAGGACGCAGCCTCCTTTTTATCCCAATTTCCTGGCCGCATTTCCCTCTCTCTTTCTCCATTGGCTGAGGTACTTGAGAGGCACAGGCTTCCTGGAATGCCTGATACCTGAGCTTCCCCTCTAATGTATAAACCTCCCATTTAATTTTTAATTCTTATGAAATCTATGGCTTTTCCCCATTATTTCTTTCAATACCCAGTTTCATTTATCAGCAAACCTACAGCTTATTTGTAAAGGCAAATGTCTTTTGCATTCATCCATCAGTGGAATCCTTCCCATTGTTTCTTCTATCTCTCAGTGATAATTCCATTTACCAGCAGACCCACAGCTTGTTCGTAAAGACAAATCTGTCATTCCTCTCACTCTTATTCCTGCACAGTGTCGTCAACACGTGACCTTTCCATTCCACAGTAAAGATCAGCCATTCTGAATGAGATGAGCTACTGCACAGGTTTTCAGGCCACCTGTCAAACAGTGCTCGCCTGCCCGTCACCAGATGTGGGAAATGGAAAGACAGAAACTTCCACAGATATTGAAGGGTTTGGTCTGCAGCCTTGGAAGAAGCTTAGGCTAATGTAATGATAAAGGTACACAGACATTAAGTAGAGAAATCATAAACTTATGTTCCTATAGTTGCAAGTAAGAATATGCCTTAAGTAAATAAGAACCTGTATTGGGTAAGATGATGAAAGACTTTAAACTGTTACAGTGTGATTTTATAGAGTAAGCTAGGGATCTAGATGTTATGATAAGAAGCATATGTGTGTATGTAAGCTAGCAGTCTATTGGCTGAAATGTAGATGCAATGCGGCAGAATTTAGCAAAGGTGATAGGTGAGAAAGCAAAAATAAACTTTGTGTCAACTGTCTATTGGACCTAAATGTTATATATTGCTGTGTAACAAAGAAACTTGTGACCACCTTCTAGCTGTGTCCAACTTGTTACTCTTCTAAAATCTCATGCCTTCAGGCTGAGGCCTTATCTGATGTATTTGAGCAATAAATCATCTTAATAGCCTCGGTAGTCCCATCCCTCATTATTCGGCCTGACAACCAGAGACCTGGAGTTACCTCTGGGCTCATGGAAATTTGCTGTTAACTGAGTTTCTCTATTACTGTCATTTGTTGACATCAGGGCATGGAGATTATGGAAGATATTTATGTGACTAAAACAGATGCTACCTTATGCCAATAAGCTGCCTTCTGTCTGGATTTTTCTTTGTAAAAATAACAATGTTGTCTTTATAGCATATTTTTAAGCTGCCCACAGAATCTGACAACAAAAATCCAGGTTTAATACTCTGAATTAACTTTAGCAAGCTCATTTTTCCCAGCTCTTCTGTTTATTCTGAATGACTTTTTAGTTATTCTTGGCTGCAGAAAATTCATTATCTAGGGTGTACAGTAATGCAGATCAGTCAAAACAGCTGAGCTGTCCTAGTTCTTGGACACAGTTCTTGTTTTTTTGATTTGTTTAGCAGATGCAGGTGCTACCAGCTGCAGGCTTTTGCAGCAAAGGGTGCAGCTGCTTAATTTGTTCATTTGTTTCTCGTGAGGTGTGTTGTAGTGGAGTAGCAGCAGTGAGGAAGAGCTGCCTTTGTGTCTTACAGCTGCTACATGAGGGTAAAATATTGTTGGAAGTACTTGTACTTTCCCTTGGGGGTGGCAGGCGGAAAAACCATTCTTCTCAACTAGAAAATCTTCAGCAGAAAAGATCAGCACCATGGGTATGGAAATTCTAACAAAAAGACAAAGTCCTTTCTTTTTCCATAAGAACAGGGTGATGAGAAAGGGCAAATGTGCTCTGAACCTCTTTTACTGACTGCCTTACCAAGCAAATCTCAGTTTTTTATCTATTTGAAGGGCTTATTTTAGAGCCTAATAAACTAGAACATCTACTGGTCTAGAGATTGAGAGCTTCTTGGTGTACTTTGATGTGCTTATCTGAAAGAAAAGGTGGGGAATTGTTCCACATGAATACTCAAGCTCTTTCAGGGTTCTGTCACAGCCTAATTTTCTTTTCTCCTTTTACCTTAATTGGACAAATGGAAAATAATGAAGAAGGTACATAGAACAAGCTACCTGGATCAATAAAAATGTCCGTTTGGCTGCATCAATTTAGTAGACAGGGCTAATGTCATTTGGCTAAATAAATGTGTTTTGTGCAGCACTGTGGTTGTCTAGAGTGCTTTAAAAGCAAACTTCACCCAGTTATCTGCAGGAAAGGGTCTTTATGCCAAAGCTCTGGCTCTACTGGGGCTAGAGGAGGGCTATGAGGCTCAGCAGGGCAAGGCTGGGCATGGTTTACCTAATAAATGGCAATTCTGCCAAATATAAAAAAGAACCAAAGGTTTTTTCTGAAGTCTGATCAGTGTAGCTGTTGTCTTTGTGGCATTGTGGCAGTAGTGTGTTGATACTGAGGTACTGAAAATAGTATGGATACTATGTATGGATATGAAATCTTCAGGAGATTTCAGAACTGGATGTGTTCAAGACCCACAGATTAAATTGGTGGCAAGAATTCACCAGTCTTGATGTAGACAAGTAAAGCCTAACTCTGCTGGTCAGGTTTGCAAGCCAGCTTGAACAATACCTTTGCAAGGCAAGCACTGCACACTGAGTTGTGGGGTGCCCCTGCTCAGGGGAAACAATGGCTTTGAGTCCTGGGAAGGGTCGATCCCACCCCTCTGCCTTGGGGAAGGTAAGCCTGAGAACGGTAAAACTCCACCCTTTTCTATAAATCCCACCACTCTGCCCCTGTTCAGTGTTCTCTGCCTATGGGTTAAGCTGAGTGTGTTCCTGTATTGGCGTCACCCCAAACAAATGGATCCTTGGACTTAAACAAGCAGAAACCCATCTCATTGTGTCTCACGACGGTCACCAGACCTTCTTGGACTTGATCCTGTTGCCATGGAATAAAACAAATGGTGGAAATGTGAGCACCTGTGAAGGCACCAAGAAAACAGCACAATCGGCTCCAGCAACACCCTGTAAGCCCCCCTTCACAGCCGGCGAGACGCCCACCTTGAAAAGGACCCCACAGAGCTGCTGATACATGTCTCTCACCCACTCACCCGGGATTTCTGCTCATGCCTGCCATTCCAGCTGGGTGTTCCTCAGAGCCCTGCAGGAGCACCGGGATTGACTGCCCACAGGGGGTTTGTGAAGCACAGCCTCTCCTCCATCCTTTCCCATCTCAGCCAAGAAGATTGCCACGGGGGTCTCTGTTTCTGTTTTGTTATTAATGCTGTAGTTATTGTTGTTTGTTTGCCTTGTTATACACACTAGTAAAGTACTGTTATTCCTATCCCCATATATTTGCCTAAGAGCCCCTTGATTTAAAAACTATAATAATTTGAACAGAGATAGTTTACATTTTTTTTTATTTCAAAGGAGGTTTCTGCCTTCCTTAGCAGACACCTGTCTTCCAAATCAAGACAGATGGCTAGGCTCTTTTCTCTCATTTAGAATCATTTAATGGCTTTGTAAAACAGGCAACCAGTAGGCAAAAAAATTAACCAGAAGGTTTTCCATTGAAACTCAAGTTTGGTTACAGTGGTTAATCTTGGGCTCCCACCCTCTGTCTCTCAAGCAATTATGTCATTTAAGATGCAAGTGAAAAATCTGTGTGATTAGTACCTATTTCTCAGTGGTAGTTGAGTTGACCTACCTTGTATATGCCATTTTTCCTCCTTGATGCAAGAGCATAGCCACATCTTAACTTCAGCAGCAGAAAGGGAAGATCAAGTCAATTAGTGGCAAAAGGAAATAAGAGCAGTTTGTCTTGTATATAAGAAAGGGAGAGCAAGTACTATTCAGATTAGGTAACTCATTACATTCTTTTTCATCTTATATTTAAAAGGCAGCAAAAATGCTAATATATCATCAGAAGTGTAGAAGTTAAAGAGCCAGGTATCTGTTGTGGTTGCTGTTGCAGTTGCAGAATGAGACTTTCTGGGATTCTACAGGTTTTCTAGCAAGCCTGACTAGTTCAGGGGAAAGACGGTTTATTAATGAGGACAGAGCTCTGATTGAGGCTACAGCTTCAGCCTACAACGTGCTTAGAGACAGAGAGAGAAAGCTGGGCCTGAGAGCATGGGAATAGAGGTGAAGAAGCAAAGGGGGAAGAAGGTGGAGGAGGGAGAGATAGGAGAGTTAGGAGTAAAGAGAGGGCAAAGAAGGATGGAGAGAGGGAGAAAAGGGAGTAGGATAAAGAGGGGGACAAGGAGGGGGATCAGGAGAGGGATAAAAAGAGAGAGAGTGAAGTATTGAGAGAGATAAAAGAGAGTGAGGTTCTTACAATACATTATATCCTTTTCTATAATGAATATTCTAGTTTACACTAACCAACCAACATATAACACGAAATCCAAGGGGTTTTACATATAGCCTATAGGAGTTACTCTATTACCCTATCTGAATTCACATTCCTCAGATTCTTCCTTGTCTGGCTAGGCTTTTGCCAATCAACGTCAGTAGTAAAACTGACTTTTATTTCTACTTTGACCTTTGGATTCTCTATCAGTAAAAGGGTTTTGTTGAATCCAGAGTATTCTCTTTTAGCTGGCTAGGCTATTGTTCTTGGGTTATAGAGTAACTGACTCAGTATCCTGAGTCTCAAAGCTAACTTTCATTTCTACTTTGATTATGAGTTTCATATTTTCAGATTCTTTTGCTGAGCATTCATGCTTATAGGGTTTCTCAATTTTAGCTTCTCCAACACAGAAGTATTTGCAATGAGTTTCTGCAGTTAAGACAAAGTCTAAATGCAACAAAGAAGCCATATGAAGCCTTGGTGACAGACAAATCCTGATCAGAGCATTGAAATGCTTCACGTGGCATTTAGAATGCCACAAGCATCAGAGATCTGCCCTTTGGAGATGATATAAGGCATCAGAACATCTCATTATCCTTTACACTAGAAAAATACAAACATTCACTCTGCTACTGAAATTTTATTGCTAGATGTAGCCTCAGTTGCAAAAATCCCAAATTATAAACAATTTGTTCTTTCAAAAAAGAAAATCTCAAATATGAAGAGAACTCTTCTCCTGCTGAGTTTCCTACTCAGGTAAACAAAGCCCAATCCTTTTCACACAGGAAAATCATCAAATGTATGGATTAAAGAGAGATTAATCACTATCCCTCTGAGCACACTGGCAACACTGAATATTTCTTTGGCATGAAAAAAACCAGCTATTTTCAAAGGAGATTGCCATCTCCATCCTGAATGGAGCTGTAAGTGATTGAGTTACTGTGGTGTACAGTGGATCAGAGCTTGTCCACTGAGCAGCAGCAGCCAAGGCCATGGTGTGCCCTTAACCCATTACAAATGCAAAGTAAAACCACTTTCACACGGTCTAGCTTAAAATCTTGTATTAAGTTACCATCTATCACCAGCCCTTCAGTAATTCTTCACATGCAATCTCCTCTTGCAAACACAGGCCTTCACATAGGAATGTAGATTTAGGGAGGCAGCACTGAAGTTGTTTACATGGAAATTTGAACAGGCCTTGCAGAATAAGATTCTCCACTGCCTTGGGAAGTTTTTAAGTGCAGCATAAACCAGATGCAATTTTCATGTAGTGCATGAATGATGGCACTTCCAGAAGGACAACATCTCCTATTATCACAGCAAAGTGCTGTCTGCCCTTGAAGAGAGAGGAATGTTAACTCCTCCATCAAAGAACTACACTCCTTGCAGCACAAGCTTTTCCCTCAGCATTCTCCCACCTAAGAACTGTCCAGATTTGAACCTGCATTATCTCACTAAAGTTAGCAGAATCACAGCCTGTGGCAGACAGCCAGGATGCCAATCAAAATGCTACTCTTATCTGTGCAGTGTCTTTCTTCCAGCTTGACTCATTGCCTTTGAGCTGGATCCTCAACTCCAGTGACATCTTCGGAGTCCAGCTGCAAGATATTGCACTGCTCATGACAACAGTCTGGCAATAAAATGGCTGTGAAATCCCACTGCATCAGGATGGGACACAGATATCGTAACAAAACTAGGAGATGTGTACTAGAATGGGAAAACAAGACACACAAAAGGAATAAAATATTTACTGATGCTAAGGGGCAGTCACTCAAAGTATCATGCCTCTTTTCCTTCCCCTGTGCAAGTTCCAGACAGATCAAATAGCTTTCTGGAAGGTCACTAGTCAGGAAGAGAAGGATTCAACAGCCAGTATTTCAAAGTCAGTCTGACTTGAAATATTCAAGGCACAGCCTCATGTTTACATCATGGTCCGTTATCCTATCCCATCTCCCTAGACCACAAAGTCTTTGGGATTCTATATTAAAGCCAGGGATAACATGGCAGAATGCAAGGAGCACAGACTTCACAAGAGGAGTTTCTCTAGCACACACATTTTATACAATTGAGGCAGAGATTCTCTGCCCAGGATTCAGGAACCCAAACCATCTGACACAGCAGCCAACCCAGCCCACTGACAATGCAGGGGAACAGTACAAACACCTGCAAAAAGATTTCAGCAGTTTCATGTTGTGCCCACTTCACTGGCTGCAGGCACTGAGGTTTTGCTGGCAAGAATGGTGTGGAATGGCAAAGGGACCCAGGCTGAGAAACCTGGGCTAATGGCCTGTCCCCAGCACTGTGGAAGCACAAGCTACAGTCATGGCATGAAGAAAGCCTGTGGGAGTCCTGAGTGACATGGAGATGGGAGAATCAATGTGTACTTAAGAAGCAGTTGGTAGAAGCAGTGTGAGGGCTATGTGGCATCTCTTGGTTTGTTGTTGGCACAGGTACTTATATTCTACAGACAGCTGTCCTTTCAATATCTGTACTCTTACATCAGGGATGACCTGAACCTGCCTGAACTACTGAAAAGAGACAGACAGTAGAGACTCAAAAATCTACTCAAAAAAAGCAGACTGCTGTCTTGGACTATGAAGTGAATTCTGCTTCAGCTTTTCCATCAAGAGCCAGGTGATCAGAAAACAATTAAGAAAAACAGAGGTAGGGATCACAGGGTCAAAGTAAACAAGGAGAGGTCCAGTCCAACAGCAGCTACACAGAGCAATCACAAACACTCTCCTCTCCCAGGTGTTTTCTGTACAGCAAGGAGCAGTCAGAGGCGTGATCTCTGCCCTTGGTAAGAACTGGGCATGAGCATCTCTGAAGTGGGAGAACACATCACACGGTAAAATGAATAACTCTTCTGTAGATGCTCATCAGATTCTGCACCTTGAGAGACCCAAGATGGAAAGTATAAAACCCCTGTTGGCCCTGCAATTTTGCTGCAGTAGAGGAGCTGTAAACTGAGAGACATTCAGAATTTTTTTTTCTCAGCTTAGCAATAAAGAAATAAAGCCATAGATGGTTTAGATGCACCTCACCCCTCCTTAACTGCTCATGTGCTCTGAGCTAAGCACTGTCCCTGCATCCCAGATGTTAACTGGCACTGGGCTAGAAGCAAATCCCAGAAGGAAGATCTTCGTTCCCCCAAAACACTAGTGAAAGCCCCACTTGATAGACTACACACAAAGAATGCAAGGGTAATCCTGAGTGACACAGAATCACTGCACAGCCTCAACATGCCAGATACTGCTTCCTAAAACTGCTTCTGTAGTTGTAAAATCAACAGAAGAGCTTGCTCTGCACCTGCTGTCATTTAATTGATTTGGTCACAGGTGACAAGGCTGTACAATACAATATTCTACATATGCTGGTACAGACTTTGTGCTTTCCTTTTGCTGCTGCAAACTCCTCATTAAGCATGTCCGGAAACCGAAATACAAAACTGAGATTATCACAAGGGGACAGTGAAGTCCCCTGCTGGGACAGTGAAGTCTATCCACATTCCATTTGCCACCTCTGTTAGGGCAAGGGGCTGGCCACTATTTTCCTCTTTCCCTCAGCCTACTAGTTCCATTTACATTACTGCCTCACGTAATGCAACAGCCTTTATTCCTTCACAGTTCAGTTACCTCCACTCTGCAGATTTTTGTCCTAATGTTGAGGCAAACTTAATTGCTCATCAAGTGTGCCTAAGGCTCTTCCTGTGCTGCCCTTTAAACACGAAAGTAGTCACACAGTAAAATCTACAGTATCACTGAAAATTCTTAGGTCTCATCTTCAGTGCAGCGCTCACAAAATATATGACAATGGTTGAACAGATCATGCTATTCCAACACTGGTCACACACACCCCGAGTTGCAATTTTTTTTCCCCTTCTACAGTTACCCTACATTAGTCTGGCCTCTGTCCCTCTATTTTATTTAATAATTCTGCAAAGGTCTTTGGGACAGGGCTTAACTTTGCATTATATAGAGAGTACAGTCTTGAGTCTGATTGGGGCCCTTAGATGCAATGATACAAAATAATAATAATAGCTACAGAGCAGTGGTAATATTCTCCAGTTGTAATGGGTGTGCTGGAAAGATTACTTGATGTTTATAAAGCTTTTTCAGACTCTTAGAAGAAAGTCAAGCTACTGATGCATAGGATTTATTATTCTATTCAGCATTTCAGTATCCAAGGCTAGCACCTAGTCTAGTTGAAAAAGATTTTTACTGTATTGTAAAATGGAAACAAAATGAAATATATACAGTGCCTGATGCTTTATATATGAGGCACAGGCAGCACAGGAACAGAATTTCATTATTGAAATGGATGTAGCTGAAGCTGTTACACACAGTAGGCAAAAGACCAGATTCAATGACCTCTTATTCCATTTAATCAAAATTGTTAGTATATGGTTTTGCAAAGGCCATAGAAAATTTCTGGCTTTTTTTTCTTCTTTTCTTTTTTACATATTTCATCATTTTGCGATAAACCTTTGTAGTTGCTTTTGATGTAAATATCAAACAGACTTGATCAGCAAAGAAATGAAAATAAAGCACATGTAGGTTTAGCAAACAAAGCCACAGTTCTCCTGTAATACCCTTCACATTTAACCACCAGTTCACAACCATCTGAGGTGGCTGCACTCCTTCTCCCTCATCACAAGTTTCTGCTCATTTCACAGCATCCCCCACTGCTCTATTTAGATGTGAGCTCTGCTTTCCTCCTGTTCTGCACTTGCTAAGCACAGAGGGAATGTGATGCTGTTTTAATGGTATTGGTTATGCTATACATGGTCTTGCTGTTTCTAGGAATAGACATGCTCAGACATCAATTAACACCTAATTGCAGGAATTAATCCTGTTCTTCTGCCTCAGACACCACAGAGATCAAATCAAGCCCATTTGCAGCTCTATTTTTAATTTACTGAAATAATAGTTTTTTCCATCCAGTGAAGAATAATTAAGTGACATGCTGTCCAGAGATCTGAGTGTTTAGGAAGAAATGAATCGAGCAGGAAAAAGTCATAACTCTTTGTACTAAAGCATCTTTGTTACTGCAAGTCTTTTCTCTGTTCACATCTTCTCACCAGAACTTCTCTTCACACCTTCCTGCTTGAGTGATCCTCAGAAACACAGTGAGAATTATGAGAGTGGCTTGGGAAGGAGCCGGATTTATCACTGCAGATAATTCCTAGTTCTCAGGGTCAGTCCATGCATAAGGGCAAAACAGGAATGGAAAGATAAAACAAGGAAGTGGAGGGAAAGATTTTAAAAACAACAACCACCACCATCAACTAACCAAAAATCAAGAAAAAGTGTTTTTGCTGCTTTCCCTTAAAGCAATCACCCATCTTTTTTATTATTTCTGGAAGACAGACATTCCAGGCCACAGACAAGGCTTTGTACTGTATTTTACAATTTTTTGTACCATATGGAGCAAAGCAGCTTTCAGTGGACAGCTCCCAGTCTTAAGATCCTCCCCAGTTTCCTGTACACATCAGCAAGGATGGCTTGAACGTGGCCAGTGAAGTTAGGGTGGAAATAAATTGGATTATTTAGCATGATAAGAGTAAACCTGCAGCTATCAGAAAGCTGAGCTGTAAAGGGCTGCATGACATAACTCAGACAGGAGACTGCACTATGAGACTGGGTCACAACACCTTCCATACCAAACCCAAAGCAGCTGAAACAGGCATTATGTCCACCACATACAATGCAGATTGCTGATCTAGATTTATGGAAAGTTCTTTGATAGCTCCTTTGGTTTTCAGAAAGGGCTGAACCACTCTAACTCATTCCTAGGTTAAATTGGCAATGTCCTATGTTAAATTCCAAGGTCAATTGCATGACATGTAGCATCACTCATTCTTATTGCCTGTGTCAGTCCAATTATTCTCTTAGCTTGTCAGCACCAGAGACCTGAGCTGATCTCACCTAAGGCCATCACCCCTTTTCTTTCTTTTTCTGTCATTTGCCAAATTCAGCATGCCCAGTAATAAGTAACACTGAACTCCTCCTCTTACCTCCTCTTGCTATAAGAGAATGTGGAATATTCCCACTTCACACCAGCTCAAATTCCATCCAGAAATGCAGTTTAAAAAAAAAAGGTGTATCTGTGAAGCTTTCTGGCATCTTTACTGTGAACCGTCTCCTGGTGTGAGGAGCCCATTCGGAGGCAATGAACATCAGTCATCCCCACACTCACATTTCAGTATTTCCCCCCTCACCCAAAAAAAGGATGTGGAGGAGCACCACCATTCCATTTACTCTCATGGATTTTCCAAAGTCCCACCTTCTTACTTTCAAAAAGAAGAATGGTTCCCAGAGCTTTGGCCACCAGATCCATTATTCCCACTTTGCCATTGCAGTCATAAACATGACAAGTGTTGGTGGAGATCTGCCATGTCACTCCTGACTGGAGAAATTTCTGGTTCCTTTAGAAGGGGAAGATGCTCACAAACAAGACTCAGTTTGATGATACTTTCCTAGAAAAAGGTCAAATTTACACATGCTTATGTGTGAGTGAAGGGCAGAGGTAGGCTGTGAGTAGCAATCTGTGCTAAGAAGTAAGACAAAAAAACCAAAATGCACTTATTCAATACACATAATTAGTTAATTTACATTCCTACCAAGCAGCAATAAACATCCTTCTGCTGCTTCCCATTTCCCCTCCCCCCATTATTTCCATTAACAACTTGTCTGGAGGCAAGGAAGGAATGGGAGAAGAGGGAAATTCCATCTATCTAGTTCTCAAAATACTGATATGTAATTCTGCCAATACATGTTACCTTGACTCATGACCTTCGTGCCCCTAGCAGTCATTCACTGCTGACAGCAGAGTTCCCAACTACTAACCTCACATCTCAACAACAATTTGACTTGCTTGGCACTTCTTCCACTACCTTATTTCTGGAGTTTGCCCCTCTTCCTCCTAATTGCATCCTCCCAAACCAACCATAATCCATACCATTGCAATCCAGTAACTTTATGCAGCAAGAAAAAGTAAAGCAATCAGTGAGAGAGTTGAAAGAATCCATTCTCTACTGTCTCATCCTATCCTACAGTAAATGTACTTTCTTAGGAGATGGACATTGCAATGAAACAAGGACATAAAGAAAAGCAAATCTTTCCCAGCTTAAAGGTCTTCTATCCACTTGAAACCCCCACAAAACACATAAAGTAAGGACCATTCTATTTGGATGGTATTTACCTGACTTGCAAATCACACAGAATTGTTTTGGTGAAAGAAAGCACTGGCTATCAAGTGCTAAATACATCCTAGGGTACAGAAGATAAAGAAAATAACCTACATGCAAACCCTAAGCACAAAGCCAGAATTTTTAAGTAAGCCATGCCCAAAGAAAAACATTTTCACAATCAGAGATTTTCTTTCTTTTGTTTTTCAAAGGCATAGACAGAGACACCCTAATCCCAAAGTTATCAGGCTACTCCTTCAGAAGAATGGATACGCACCTGAACTCAAGAGTAATAAACAGGTACAGTTAATGTGGTACAAACATGAGAAAAGAAATCAAGCACCTAAACACAATAAAGGTTTGGGGAACATGTCCCAGGCATGGATGTAATGCTGAAGCACACCAGCACTTTACATGGGTTTCATAAAGGAAAGCCAGGATTTTATCGAGTAGGAGAAAAGGGTGTTTAGATGAAAGACTGTATTATCCCATTTATGAATTAAGCTGCAAAGCAAATTGAAGTGTGCCTTACCTTCTTATCTCAGCTTTCCATTTATATAATCAGGATACTAATATTCAGACACCTTAAAAAAATTTTACTATCTTTGCTTGACAAATGCAACATTAATAAAGTTTATTCATGCTAGTCACTTCCATCACGTTCATTAGCTCTACTTGAAGACATCATAGCTTTATTAGAGACACCAAAAATGCTTCATAAATTTCAATTACCTAGTAAATCATTATTAGTATTATTTTATTAACTCTTGTGTAATAGCCTGTTGTGCATACTATTACAAAGTTAATATATGCAAATCCAACTTTAGAAGTTCTTCTAGTAACTTTTATCTCCATATCTGGCATATGTGTATGCTTTCATAATTTTTTCATTAGTTTTAAAATCTCCATCCTGAAATTTTCACTGTGTTCACACACTAGTATGATTTAGACATTAAAACATGATTTTTATGTGATCTTGTTATTTCAAAAGCAGCCATTTGTATCACTGAAAAAAAATCATCTTAACACTCAGATGTATGCAGAAATATCCATATTTACAGGAAATCTTGAAAAAGAGGATCAGATTATTATTTCTTGGATTATTTTTTAAGAGGAAAACAAAGCCACCTAGTTAGGTTCTAGGCTTAAGATATCAGGATCCCAATTTACTAATTCACAGCTTTCACTCAGCTATTGACTATTGATGGCCTTGGTCTGCTTTTACAGAGCACCTGAGGACTTAAAATATGCACCTGAGAGAAGGCAGCATTCAGTTTTGAACATTACTCCAGGAACCACTGGAGTAATGGTTAACTGGTAAAATAACTAGGTGTTCTCTGAGGCAGGGATCAGAACCCTGGACACCCATGGAAAATGAAGTACTTCATGTGGGAGCCAAATTTTCTCATGCATTTTTTTCATGATGATGACAAGATATCAAGTACTGTGCCTCTCTCCCAGTAAACTGCAGGCTTAGAGTATTTCTGGGAATAGAGAGAGTTGTGACTTTGAAAGTTGTGAGGCTGCAAAGAGAATAATCTCTCACTGCACAGTTTCTCTGACAAGGTGTTGTATATGAAGATGATACCTTCATCTCATCTCCTACAATTAGGATGCATTAAGGAAGAAATAAAAGCTCTCTTCTCTTTTTAGGCATTTCTGCTCAGTAAAGAACTCCAGACAATATCCCAAATGTTTCCTAATTCAACACTTGAGCTCTAAAAAGAGACATGATGGATGATGAACCCTTCCACTCACAATTTTCTACTGGTTAGATCTATCTTGTGGATCACTCTTCTGGAAACACTATTCTGGAAGTAATTTCAAAGCATCTTGGAAGTTCTGGAAGTCATGTTGATACATCCAGCTTTTCCTACAGCCCATTCAAGATGCACAAGTCAGATTTGGTACAGGTTTCAGATTCAGCTCCAAGAAGTGAGTAAAAAAAATTTGTCATCTAAAGTGCTGTACTTCATTGTGCTGAATTGCTTCTGGTATCTGGCTCCTAGAAACCAATATAATGAGGCTGTACTTTCATGCTTTCCTTGAACTAAACAAGCACCTGAAGGCAAACACAGCACATTTTTTTTTAAAGGAGAAACCTGGCAGGGGGAAAGGTACAAAATTAAATTGATGGGAAGGCCGAAAGCATTTTTCATTGTAATAGTACAGTGAAAAAAGAGATTTCAGGTAAAATTATAGTGGTTTCATCTAGGCAAGGACAAGCAGGTCCTGTACAGACCAAATTCTCCAGCGGCATGGCACAAAGGAGCAACTGGCACCCCGGGAGAAGACCCCCAAGAACTGCATAAGAAATCATGGAACCACGACTGGAAAATGCAGGAAAACAACAGGCAGAAACCGAAAGAACAACAGGGCGCCTCTTATAAATAAACATAACAACGATGGAACTACTGTCAAATCAAATTATACGAATTACAGAGCGTAAGGTGCAGCTGCAGAGCAGCCTGATTGATCACTCCAAGCGGAGCGGGCGGCGGACACCTCCGGCATTCAGAGCAGCTCCTTATCCTCACCGGGATGCACGGCCCCGGAGGCAGCCGCACTGACACATTCAACACCCCTGGGGCTCGATCCCTGGTCTGCCGCCGGCGCGGGAAGCCCTGGCACGGCGAGGGAAAGCCTCGTTCTGTCCCGAGGGAGAGCGCTCGGCCCAAGGCTCAGCGGTCTCCGGCTCCCTCTGCCGAGGCCGCACCAGCGCTGCCATCGCGGCCCCTCCGCGGGTGCAGCTCCGGCACAGCTTTCCGTGTCCCGCAGTGTCCCGGCTGGCTGAGGGAGGGGCCCAGAGGTGCCGGACATGCCGGACGGGCAGCCCCTCCGAGGGGCTGCGGCCGGGCACGGGAGAAACGCTCCAGGTGCGGCCGCTGGAAGAGGAGAGAGCCCTGGAGGAGGAGACGAGAAAAACGAGGGGCGATGCTGGAAGTGCAGCGGGAGGCGGCTCGGACCCCGGGTGTGGAGCTCAGGGATGGAGCTTTGCCGTGAGCGGCGGGCAGTGCCTCCCGCGGAAATCCCGCGCAGCCCTGTGCCTTTCACCGGGTATCTCATCAGAACAAGGTGCCTCTCCCCGGGACAGACAAACCACCTTTCCTGTAATAAGCATTCTACTTTCCAGTCTGAATGGTGTCTTTCAATAAAATACGTTTGTTTTATCGTTTATTCTGTCCCGACAAAACACACCAGATTTGTTGCTAGAGATAAAGCTATAGCAAAGGAGAATATTTACCAAAGATATCAAAGGGTTTCTCATAAAGCAATGCTCAATACACACTTCACATTATTGATAGTAAGGAAAGAAATATGTGACAATTGTAGATTATTCATCTCTACAGAGAAAATAATTATACGTAGCAGTTTTTAATGTAAAATTACACATAGTACCCAAAATGTCCAAATTGGTTCTTTCAGCTGTATTTCTCTAAGGATCCAAGAACAAAATAGTAAACCCTTAAATACATGATTGCATTAAGCTCACAGTGTCAGCCCTTCTGGCTGGTGGATATCAGCCAGCATTATCTGGGTATCAAAAAGCATTAAGTAGTTTGTAGGTTACTTACCTTTCAATCTTTCCTGCCCAGCAGTTAGGCAGAGATTATGTAAAAGAAACAAAACAAAATATTGCCTCAGCTTCTATTGCAGTATGAAGCTTATATTGTAGCTCAGGTAAATCTTCCTTTGAAGTCTTGTCTCCAAAAACTGTTACTTAACTCACCTGCTTTTATTTTTTAATAGAATTGTGTTAAAAATGTATGTGGAACTTTGAAGGGGACAAAGTATACAAGGACAGAAAGTGCACTGTCAGCCAAATAAGCAGCTAAATGCAGGAAATAAATAATGAGGGGAAGCAGAAGGCCCTAAAACATAGAGCCATAAAGAAGTGGGATTGCCCAGGAGGGCAGTCCTCAGCAGTAAAACAGCAAACACTACAGCTTTGCTTCCAGACAGCTACCCAGCACAGGGGATGTGAATGAGAAAGGTACCACTGATGAGGGCAGATGCAGTAAGACACCGAGTACAGGCACAGGCACTTCCAGGGCTAGAAAAATTAATACTTCACACAGGAGTCAGATGCTAGTTGCAGGTCACAAGGGAAAGGAGAATCAGTTCCTACTTGCAATGATGAGCTCTGTGTGACTGTCCTAGAAAGATCAGGGAGTCTGCCATTTCAGGTCACTAAAAATCAGTGATGTTACTTAGGAATGACTGGATCCAATTCAGGGAAATCAGGAATTGTCCCCTCTTCTTTCTTTTCCTTCCTCTAAGATGCTACGGGCAAAAACCTTTCTCTAATGCTGTGTGTTAAACATTTGTTGGAAAAGTGATGTTGTCATGAAACTGTTAAATCAAAGCTGATGCCATTATTCCCAAGACTTTCATTGATTTGTTATATAGAAAGGAACATTATTAACTGTCCAGATCACCATGTACCCTTGGCTTCACAGTTTTCCATTTAAGTAGATGGAGACTTAGAGAGATATTTTCAAATACAGGAGCTGTAAATTTAAGTGCTGATTTTAAGAGGTGCTGATTTCTTAAGTACCAGTGAAATAATTCTGAGGGGCATTTGCTCAGCACTGCTGAAAATTAGGGTGTTTTTACTCAGGTACTGCATCAATTTGAAAATAAAAGCTTAGTTTGTGCACCCAGGGTGAAGATTTTGGCCATGATTTTTAGCAAGCATTAGTCTAAGGCCCAATGCAAGATCCATGTGGCAGATGGGAAAAAAATAATCCTCATTTCATTCTTTTCAAATATTAAGAACAGCATTTTTTCTTTCTCAGTAGCACACAGTGTTCTGGAGATTACTGGGCCTGCTCTTGTTTTGTTCATACTTAGACGCTCATTAATGGAATTGTCCCCTTTGGGGCGAAGGATGGGGGAAAGAGGCCTGAGGATTGATAGCCAAAATACTGATACTGGCTGTGGAAAGCCCATAAAAGAAATAGACCTATAAAAAATGTTGGGGTTTTTTTTCACCATGAAGATGCAAAAGGGCCCATGGTACATTAATTTTTCATATGGAAAAGATAGAAAACAGGTTGCAAGTTTAAATAATTTACTTAGAAGACACACTCTCTTTTATCTCTAACTCATTCATTTTTCAAATACAGATATTTCTGAAGAGGAGACTACTGATGGCTCCTGAACAAGTTTGTAGAGGGTGTGGTTTTACTGGCTCAGTGGAAACTCCAGGTCATAAGCCACCCCCTAATGCCGACTCATACCACCACAGCAACAGCAAGTGTACAGCAGGGTGAGGAAGAAGAAAGCCCCCATTTGTCAAGACTTCTGTAAGTAAATACACAAGTGAAACTCAATAAAATTTCTCTTTAAAGCAGCTAAATATTCACTGTGATATCCTTATGAATCTAGTCTCAAAGCATTTTGAATTGATATTATTCCTGGACTCCCATCTTTAAGAATTTCTGGGAACACTTTTCATGCTGTAGTTATTAAGTGAAGAGCAAGGTTTGCTGTGCTTTAGTCATCCTGCTTCTTGCTGGGATTAATCTGTTAAGGAAGAGGACCATCTCCCAAACCTTTTCTGGCTACAAAGTACAGTATTACTTAATTTGATAATTATAATACTATGCAGAGGGTTATGAATGCAACTGTGCTAAACAGAGAATAAGAACAGAAAATTTTTCAGATGCTCCAAAAACATTGAAAATACTTTGCAACAGCAGAAAAATTGGAGTGTCTATTGACAAGCAGTCCCATCTTTCAGAAATGTTCATCTGAGTATCAATGTTGGAAGCCTTTCTTTTCCAAGAATTCACTCTAATTAGAGATCAGATCAGAAAACAAAACCTCTAGCTACTTTCAACACCTTTCCCCTCAAGAAAGAGCATTATATGCATAACAATAAAGTGTTCTTTTTTAAGGCACTACTGTTATGCTAGGAAAACAGTTTCAGAAATGCTACCACCATGAGCCTCCTACCATGTTGGGAACAGCATTAATGAAGAAGCTGGCAGAGAAAGAGTGTCTTAATCTCTGATGAGCGATATCAGGGTGTAGCCATTCACAAAGGTCTTTCTACCCTGCAAGATCTGTTAACAAGGATTTAGATTAATGTCTCTCATCCCACTACAGAACAGCCTTCTTAGAAGACTAGTGTAGAAAAATAATTGTTTTCAAAACTCTGTATTACAAAACCACCTGACGGATATCAGCTGACGGTGAATATAGCTGTTTTGATGTAACTGACGTATCTGAAGAGCAAAGAGTATTCCACATTTAGAATGAATAGTTAAATCATGCTCATTATTGACTAAGGATTAGTTTGTGAGATATTAACATATTAGATGTGAGCTATTTTCCAACTGCTATATGACCTCATGGAACAAGCCCATATCAATCTGAGTTTAGACTGCAAACATTACAGTGCCAAACACTGATGGCTATCAGTACAGTCCCTCTGTTAAAATTTCTTTACAAAAATACTCAGTGAGTAGCTCCAAGTGAGAAACTGTTCTCTGTTCAGAAACAAAATTCAAACTCAGGGTAAATAATTTGTTGCAGATAGCTCAGATAGATCAATAGCAGCAGGCTGGGCGCTCTGTTGCTATTCTCTGTACCCACAAAAAAACATTTGTAAGGGTGCATGCTGCAGATCAACACAAAGGACAAGCAGAACATCAAGCATTTTCTTTATGGAAAAACTGAACGTCATGCTTTTGTCAGCTGCTTCCAGTAGACAACATGAAGCTGTGGGCAGGAAAAGAGGAAGCTCTAATAGAACAAAGCTTTTCTAAAGGGCAAGTCAAGCAAGCACTATAAAATTTCCAAAGAACAAGCACACTTTTTGCAGTCAAATTGGCTGTCCAACTGGATCTGTTTACCACCTGCCTTATCTCAGAGGCACAGCTGAAATAATAACAGGGATTTTGATGCTGGTGAATTGCTTAAATGTGGCCTATTAAAACTCAGAGCAACTTGTGAAGTATTTTTATGAAACTGAGTATTGTCAGTATCAGGGATTGGCATGCAAGAATGCCCTCTTGCTGGTGGCCTAAGGTGCTAATAGTGAGGGTAGTCTGCTCTAGGAGTTTGGAATATGATTTAGTTTCACTCTGACAAAGGTGCTTGAGCAGGATATGGGGAAAAGGGCAATATGTATAAATAAGAGAAGCTGCAGATGGACAACTTAGTCTACATTTATATCAGTGTCACTATCACATTAGATGGCAGCCAAGATTTATTTTTCCAGAGCTTTTATATGGAGCTGAAGCTTCCAGGCAGGCTGGAGAGACAACTGCTATGGGACTGGGTACAACATGATGCTTTTCCTGTTAAAGAAACATGATTAGCCTATTGCTTACTGTACCTCTTAACCTTGGTGGTTTGAAACCTGTTTCATGCTGACCATGGCTGGCTACAATCCCAGTGCACAAAACCTTGCTGTGAAGGCACTTGGCTATCCAGGAGGGATGAGTAGTGACTCCTCTCATCACCATCATACAGACTAGGAAAATAACATTTATCTGACCTCTCCAGAAAATATGAAGCCTCCAAAAGCCTTGGCAGCAAGATGAAGTAGATACTGATCAGCAGGAATCTTGTACCTAGTATCTCTGGTTCAATCCTGCTAGCCCTCAGGATATACTTGGCTTTTGCACTCTTCAAGGAATAGTCACAATTTTCTATCAGTTCCTGAGTTGAATTTTTGTTGCCATGAACATAACTAAGGAAATTTCACTGAAGCTGAGGACTTTTAACCAGAACTTTTCTATTAACATTCATTCTGAATCCCTATCCACAAACGTGAAATGTTGGGCTTATATTGGTTATTGCTTCATGTTAAGTAAAACAATTGATTCTTCATGGAAAGGAAGTACTGGCACAGAGATACCAATCAAAATTCTAGTCTCTAAGCCTCTGCAGTGTTAGCACATGGGAACCAGAAGAATGTGTCAAAAGAATCAACATGTCTTTAACTTCCTTATGTAGTAATAAAGAAGAACTTCAGAATCTGTGTCTGACTTGCTCTCCCTTTTGTCTCCCCAAAACAGGGCAATAGAATATACATACACCAACTTACATAAACCTAGTATTTAAATTATCAGAAAACTGATTGTAATACTACGCTCTGTCAGCTTTCCAGAGATATTATCGCAGTTCATAGTTGCTATTTCAGGCTGGAGCCAGTATTTTCATTTTCAAATATGAGTAAACAGAGAGTGAGAGGTCATGGCTCATGGAGTATTGCTTCAGGAAGAGATCTTAGAAATGTGGCACTGCTGCCTTAAAGCAGACTGGTTAATGAAGGCTCATGCCCCATTCTCACAGTTCTCCAGAACAGTGTGCCTACTGACCCTAATGGTCTTGGTCACATGTGGGCAGTTCCACCACCAGATAAGTCAGAAGAAGGTATAAAATTCCTTTGGTATAAATTCATATAATTCCCAGGGCACACATTAGTCACTTCTATTAAAAACACTGTCTTCCTATTGCTTAATTGCACTAAAACCTTTGTGTCCTTTCTTCGGGATATCAAAGGGATAAAAAAAGAAATAAGTTATTCTGGAGGGACAAAGATGCTGGTGTTTAGGTATCCTTTACCCATTAGAAAATAAGGATAATCTATTAATGTTGTCACAGTAAAAATACAGTTCTTCTTCAAATGCTTTAGAATCACAAAGAGAGCTGAATGTTGGTTACACATTCATTTTAATGGAATTTTCCTTTTTCCCTTCTTAGCCAAGAAGGGGAATGTTTCAGATTACTGCTATCCCCCACAGCTTTCCATGTTCTCCTAGGGAGGTAGTTATATCCAGGAGGCAAATGAAACCTTCTTTGGTTCTCTCTAAATATTTGAGTATCCAGGGTTCACTTAGAGGGATTTTTCATTTAGCTGCATCTCCTCCATGTACATTTCAGCTGATTTAAGAAGCTCATCCTACTTTTCTCCTGACAATACTCACAGTCAAGTATCTGATTTATCATGACAGTGTAGAAGACAAGCACTTTTCCATGTTCAGTTCAAGATATCTTTGCAGTCTTTCTTCTTCTGCACCTCCACACTTATCCTAGGCTTGCAGAGCTATAATTTGGAGAAACTAAATTGCATGACTATGCAATCTCCTCTCTGTTTTCTGGGATCAGATTATTCAGACTGTGGCTTACCTCGGGTATGACTGCTGGGAGAGCTGGCTCTGATACAATTCGTATTATTGCTTAGTTGGAGAACAATGACACACCACTGAGAGGCTTGGAAATCACAGATTTCCAAGATTTCCTAATCTGTGTTGTGTGTAGCCCCCACTGTAAACCTTAGATTCAAAGTCTCTCAGTGTCTGTGCCACACTGGCAGGACCAGGTAGGCAGTCAAGAATAGCCTGCAGGAGCAACTTCCAGAACCACAAGCAGTGAGACTAAGTCCAGCTGTGCACAGCAGCCCTGTGCAGCCTGGATCTAAGTTACTGCTGTGCAGAGCCACTGCCTGTGCACTGCAGCTCTGTGCTCCTGGTTCCAGGGATTGTTTGTTCAAGCCACAATGCAGCTGCGGACCCAAATCTAGACTAGCACTGTGCTGCATTAGTGAAGCCTCTCTGGAAGACTAGGGAATGCTAGTGTGACAGCAAGAGCCAGCCTAGCTCTGATACAGCCAGATACCAGGCTCAGCTGAATTCAGCCCTGCACTGGACATAGACATTGTGTTCATTTTATTGTGGTCTCAGGCGCAGCCATTAACACATGTGTAGGCTTCTCATCTCACAGGTTTACCCATTACCTTTGATAAGAAAAATTCTACTATAGGATCTCTCTCCCATCTCCTATCCAATAGTATTTATGTTTATGGGAAGAACAAACGTGGCTGAGATTTGCAAATTGCTAAACACTGCAACTCCAGCAGCTCAGCATCCACATTTCCATTCTTAGCTGAATACACTTTGCAAGAGATTCTAAAGACTTTAACAAGCACAGCTTCATTCTTGGCTCATTTGTTGCCTCTGATATTTTACTTATTTACACATAGATAAGATAAACAAATTCATCCTAGAGTAGCACCGGTCTTACATTTCCAAGAGGCTAGGGGATGGCCAGGCAGCATGCCAAGACTGAGTATGCTACTGGAGAGGCCACCTGACACAGAGGAAAATGGGCTGGCTTCTCTAGGAAGGTTGCTAAATTAATTAACTTTAGTTTGTAATAAGTCTGATATTTCGACATTTAATGTTCAAGAAAAACAACACTTTGAAGGGAAATGACAGTAAATAATTTTTTGGACTAGCTGATTATGACTACCATTTCTCTACTTCTAGCTCTATTCCCAAGCCCCTGGCTGTCATTTTTGCACCATTAGTGTATATGATTCCTTCAAGCTGATTTAATAGAAAGCATATTTGCACATTTAATTTCACTTCACTTTCTCCAAAACTAAGCTTCTTTCAGATTTTTGGCTTCCTGTACCTGATTTTTGCCACAGCTCCTACTTTTTCTCTTTGTTTTGGCCGAGACACAAAAATTGAGATTCTGAGTAACTTTGCTTATTGAGGTTCTGTTTTTTGAAAGAACCAGTAGTTTTCTTAATGGAAAATTCTATTGGCTGTTTTCTTTTTTAATACCTCTTCCATATTTTTCTTAAGGATCTCTACTGCCCTTTTTATTTGTTCCAGTTCTCCACATCTCTTTTTTCCCTCCTATTTTCCTTACTTTCTGCTCCTCTAACCTTTCATTTTCTTTCCAGCTTCTATCTACTGTGGAGCACAAATGCCTGTTCCCCACAGTACTGCAGGGCTTTTCTCTTGCCATGCTTTGTATGAAAAGCCTTCCACCTTTAAAATGGCTTCCACCTTTAGAGTAGAAAAGTCTTAGTGCTAGCCTTAATATCTGAACATAGCATGGGGTTTTGAGTGTTATGTTTCAATTTGGCAATTCTCTGCACTGACTCCTCTTTCTGCATGTCATTCTCCAGCACTGTCCTAAATTACTGGACAAGCTGTGAGGACACATATTTATTCAGAAGTTTCACTTCAGAGGTGAAATAAATGTCATGGTTTGCTGAGGCTTATAGGAAGTTTCACTCTTGAACTTACTAAAATGAGGCCCAGATCTACCATTTTTGAACTTGTATCCTACAGAGAATTTAAACTGTCCTATAGCCATGGATTGTAAATCCCTGATGTGACATGGTAGTGAGAGATTCTTGTTTGCTCCTTCCCTGCTACAATCATTAGAGTAGCGCTTTCTCTTGATCAGAGGCCACAAGATGGATTCCTACAGATTTCAGGCTAGCCAGTGAGTTAGTCAGCCTGTTCTCATTTTGTCATCAAAAGAACTATATAGCATGATTAAAAAGAGGCCATGAACATGGAGAAGAGCGCAATTATTTCAAATCCATGTTTTTACTAGCTGTTAATCATGCCAGCAGTTTCCTCCCACTCTGCTTCATGTGATGAGCCTCCTTGTTTCCTTTAAACATTAATTAGAACACTTATCAAGCAAAAAGATTCTCACAAAGTCCAAGGCCATTCTGAATTTAGTGACTGTCTGCTCTGTCAGCCTTTCAGTGAAGTTTATTGGTTGTATTTTATCAACTCCATTCACAGTGTAATAGTTTGTCACTGTATTCATCACTGCCAGATATAATGCAGGACAGCCACTTTCCTGACACACATAGGGCCAAAGGGACACTTGCACCAAAGACATGCCATAAAATCATTGCCCAAAAGAGCAATAGCAAGAACTGGAAAGGAGAAGACAAAAATGTACAGAGCATAGAATTTATTAATTTAGGATACCCTGTTTCATGTATTGCTTTCTTCTCCCTCTCTGCAATTTTTTCACTTAACAGAGATGTTCCTTCCTGCCCACCTGAATTGTAAGTCTGATGTTCCAGACTGAATTTAGTTGTGCCATTTTGTAGAAACACATAAGGCTGAGCATCACTATAAATACAGTGACTTCTGTGTCTTGATTTTTTTGCATAGTGAATCCTTAAATCATGTTTCGGTAATCTAAATTCTGCTAAAGACAAAACAGTAATTCAAATACAGATGTACCATGGTGAAATACGAAAGACAGCTGTTAAAATCTCTTTTGCCTCAAGGTATGAATGAAAAAAAAAAATCCCAGCATCCCAAGTTAAATTTGTTATGTGGTAGGATACTTGCAGCAAATTTTGAGGAAAGGCCTCCTGGGACAGAATATACTAGCTGCTTTCTCTAAATATAAAACTAAAATGAAAACAAAATCTGTCTTCTACAGAGACAGCACATTCTGTGGTTTCTATTTTCATATAATAGACATTTGGAAAAGTCCTTTTAAATCCATAACTCGCTCTCTGGGTATAAAAACCAACTTATTTTCATTTGGAATTGTAGAACTATTTACATTGGAAGAGACCTCTAAGATCATTGAGTCCAACCATTGACCCAGTACTGCTGTGTTTGCCACTAACCTGTGTCCCTGAGTGTCACATCCACACATCTTTTAAATACCTCCAGGAAGGGTGACTCCACCAAATTCCTAAGCAGCCTGTTCCAATGCTTTTTGGTTCCAATGCATTTTGGTGAAGGAATTTTCCCTAATGTCTAATCTAAACCTCATCTGGAGCAACTTGAGACCATTTCCTCTCTTCCTGTCACTTGTTACTTGGGAAAAGGGACCAACTCGGACCTCACTCTCTTTTCTCACTTTCACCTCATGTCTCCTTTCAGGTGCAAGAAATTTCCATGTACTGACTGAAGTGCTTTGCCACAGACCTGTCTATATTTTTGCAACCTTACCTGTTATTTTGTGTTTGAAATTAGATTTCAAGTTCCTTGAGACAGAAATCCCATATTATACAACACAGAAATTTTTAGAATACACTAAGGTGACTTTAAAAGCACATTAAAAAGAATAAAGCATAACATAGTGATTCTGAATTTCATGGACATCCATTTTATGTTAGCCTTGGAATTGAAGACTGCATGTGGGCAAACTGGGAGCAAAGGCTATACTCATATGTTTCTACAATATTTTAGTTTCACAGACCTCCTGCCACTCATATAAGACAAATCTCCCCACCCCGCGAACCGATGAGATGTCACCACAGACATCACTAAAGTCATTAGCTCAGGAAGGTTTTTAGAGTGTTTCTTGCCAAAAGATCCCTTTGTCTTGTGAAAATACCACTCTTTGGGGAAAAGTTTCTCTTCAAGCCATTTCTCAGACACTTAACTTTGCTATTGCCAGAACACCGATACCTTCTTTGGCTTTCGTATGGGGCCTTCACATACCAAGCTTTTTCTGTACTTCTACATTATAGAAACTCATATTGATTCAGTCCGAGAGTTTAATGTTACAATCTTAACTTACCATGCCCATCTTAACTACCTAAGTGTGGGTGGTGCTTATGGCTATGGTACCTGAGTGCCCAGGCAGACAATTCAACAATAGTAATAAAGTAATAGAGTAAACCATATAATCGTGCAATTTTGAGATCAGAAGTGTCTCTCAAATGTGCCCAGAGTCTACACTGGCTGTGCCACTCTGTTGATTGTTCTTACCAGAGTTCATTTGCCAGGTGACTTGGGACAGGAAAAAAGCAGAAAGAATTTATGAAAAATCATTGTATTCTTGGTCTCTGGGCAATGATGACAGCAGCACAAATGGACCTTATCTGTCACTGATGAACAACCCTATAAACCCAATGCAGGAAAGCAGCTGATATTGCACTTTCTTTGGTAAAACTCTGATTCTGTGTGTAACACACAGCATTTACTGTGTAACTTCACTACAGAACTCCTCCAGGATTTATAGCAGTTCAGACCGTGTGAGAACATTGCCATTGTCAACAGATTGACTTATGTGAGGCAGAATCGGAACAGTAGAAATTGTGGATAAAGATAAGACATTGTATTTTCTTGGTTTACATACTTTATTTGAGCTCTGATATGTATTCGCAAGTTACCTGAGAGATTCAGGGAGCTGGATCAAAGACAGCTTGTGTGTGTGTGTGTGTGTGTGTGTGTGTGTCTGCATTTTTTTACATATGCATGTATGGATTCATACATACCTAACCCTAACAGTATAGAAAAGTGGGTGAAGAGTCTTTCAGTCTGTCTAAACTTACATGGCGGAAGTAGTTGTACAATCAATATCTATGACCACTTTATTAATCTCAGAAAAATACCCTTGAGTTCTTTTTCCAAAATTGTTCTTATTACTCTACTATTCCTATTTTAGTTATCTTAGTGCTACTGTATATTTGATGCTTTAAAGGTGTGAAGTACTAACAGAGTATAGGAGATACCTATAAATGCTACATATGCCACAGACCTTAGACTGTATCATTCCTGATTTACAGCCTTTCAACACACACCATCTGCCTGACTTTGACTAACAAGGGGAGGGAGAAAGGAAGAAGAGTGGACTTGGGGGTTGACGGACAAAATATTATAATTGTTTACATGTTTTCTATTTTGAAAACAAAGGCAGGTTAATAAAATTCTCACACTGATCTTGTTTGTTACCACTAATTAATATTGATTATATGCATGCACTGTACCTCTCAAAATCACAGTGACACCTTTCACAGTGCTGCTCCAGCATCTGATGACATTCTAATAAGACATTATATGAAACTCCTTTCTTACTATGGCTAAGGATATAAAAATCTAACAGATGTCTGAATGACAAACATATAATTGAATAAATCATACTATGCTGTGCACTAATATGTCTACTGGGAACTGGAAAAAGCAGCATCTACTTTGGTCTGGGTTTATTCTCCCACTGTGGTTCCAGCTGGAAACCATTGCATAGGAGCAGCATGTTGTTTGTATCCTCAGTCCCACTGAGTCTGCATTTATTTGGACTCTGTTTCAGCATTTTTAGGATGGTTTGCTGACTTCACTGACTCATGCTGCCCTCTATAAGGGGAGTCTTAAGCAGGCCGATGCACTTGTTCTCTCCCAGAATCACTACCCACTACCATGGACGTGCCCCCAGTACAATAATGTGAAAAGTCATGGCCTTCAGGGTAAGTAAACAGAAAAAATACTTTATGATGAACAACAGGAGGTTTCATTTTTTATTGCCATTTTATTAAAAAACCTACTGAGCACCATTTGACTTGCCAGTATCAACAAGATACTCTCGTATTATGATAATGCATGAGTGGAACTACAATGTAGTCCTACATTGCTATAATAGCTCAGCAAAGATCCTTGAGCATGTTGCATGTTTTGAATTTTTCTGTAATGGAGGAAAATATTTCTGGTCACTTCAGGAGGAGGGGATATCTTTTTACTGTGACTCCCCAAGCTTTGCCATGAAAATCAAGTCATAGTCAGCTGTAAGCAGTAAGAAGTCAAAGCTGACCAAACACTCTAATTTATGATGTCTTCTGTTTGCTCTTCAGTGTTTCTACAGCTTTCAGTATTCAGATATTCAACTTTTAAAGTCCTTCCCAATTTAACACAGAATCCCTGATGCATCCTTGACTAGGGAGGATGATTAGATGAGCCAGGCTCACAGTGCTGTTATGCTAAGGATAGTGTCTGTGGCAAATCTTTGAAAAGCAAAAGATAAACTCCCACTGGAATACACAAAGAAGCAAAAACCATACAGGGATTGTGATGTTGAATATATCAAAGAAATCAAGAAAAAATACATCTCAGGATAAATCACCATATGGCAGGCATCAGCAAGGCTTAGATATTCTCCTCAGGTTAGGCTGTTTCTTGCACAGGTCACAGATAAAACCCACTAATACCAGGAGGAAAAAATGAAAGATCAAAGTCTGCACATGAGTTAAAAGCATTTCAACATGTGGGCACAGCATGTAATCCATGGAGAAAAATACACAGTGTAATATATTGCCAGCTGACAC
The DNA here is from genome assembly GCA_013399455.1 of Anthoscopus minutus. Classification (NCBI taxonomy): domain Eukaryota; kingdom Metazoa; phylum Chordata; class Aves; order Passeriformes; family Paridae; genus Anthoscopus; species Anthoscopus minutus. The sequence continues at coordinate 56,130 of VWYI01002847.1, forward strand.
TTCCAAAATCTGATTGCACCCAAGGTACAGCCATCTCGGTTCCTTCTGCCTACAACCTGGTCCTCTGCCCTCCACTGTGGGAACCATGAAGAAAAAATGTAATCCAACCTCACATTGCAGGACAAACAGTCATCACTTAAGGAGGTAACTAGAACTTTTCTTTACCTGAATCTTACACAATGCTGATTACCACAGTTTCTGAAAATGCACTTTAAACAAAATTAAACTTATTTTTTCTCTCCCCCTTACCCTGCATGTTTTCTAAGGAATTGCTTCCTGACTGTCTTCCATCCAGGATCACTCAAATCATATATGTTTTAGAGAATGTTTTCCTTCAGTTGAAGCATCAGACACCAGCCCTTGCCAACAGCAATGGAATTGGCTTGAGAGAGCATGAGATATGTGACAGCATCTGTGCTAGGAACAGTTTTCCTCCCTTTCTGGAGGCAGTTCAGACACTCA
>VWYI01002848.1:20217-65827 GCA_013399455.1 Anthoscopus minutus
GGGGGGGGGGGAAGGAAGAAAAGGAGGGCTCGGGCCGGGCACGATCTAGCTGGAGCGGAGCCGGGCGCGGGGGTCTCCGGCCTAGGCAGGGCCATCCCGGCCCCCATACAGCGCCAGTGCGGCTGGTTTTTGGGGCCAAAAGCGAATTTTCCACCGGTTTCGGCGGCATTGCCGCCGCGTTCTTCTCTGCAGGTTTTTCGGGAGAAATTTGGGGACCGGCCAGTGGCATCGCCCACCGGAACGTCTCCCTGCTCCCCTAAAATGACACGGCTGNCCTCCCGCCACCCCCTCCCCACCACTACCCGAAGAAGGTCATGTCAGTGATGGGCTCCTGTGATCCGGGGGCTTCCAGCGTGGGCAGCCCCCCATTATCCACAGGCTGTTTCACCCGGGTCTACACGCCAGCGACTGTCAGCGCACCCGCTTCCTGGGGCAGATCTCTCTGTGACACCCCCCAAGGCCCCGAACTCAGGACCCTCTGTTCAGCCTCGGCGGGACGGCTGCCGGTAAGATGACTGCATCCCGTTTCTTCCTCGGGCATCGCCTCGGGGGCACGGGAGGCTGGGGATGGTGCCGGGTGTTGAGCAAGGGATGGGTGACCCCAGCAGATAGAGTCCACTCCCTTCCTAATTTTGCAGCTTATATTGGAGTCTGCACCCTCTAATGTGTCTTTCTGGGAGTGGGGGAGGGCGAAGTCTGAAATCAGAAATCGCGGTGAAATGGCTCAGATATTGCTCAACTTCCCCTCGCCCCTGCGTGCCCGCGGCTCCCGCTTCCGCTTCTCGGTCTTTTTCGGCCTCTTTTCCTCTCTCTAGCTTGCAAAAAGTCCAGGTTGTGCCTCAACACCCTGTCAGCAGTCCCAGGCCCTTAGAGAAGCCCTTTCTATGGTGGGGAAATGAAGAATGGGTATAGGCAGAGCCCCCGCCTGCTCAGGGTGGGGGGCAGCAGCCCTACCCACTGGCTCTCCCCACTTCGGAGCTGTGACCCCCGGGGTGACCCGTCACCTGGGGAGGTGGGGGGACACGGGACAGGGGTGCTACTGCATCACTTTCTAGGCTTGGTGTCTGCCCGTGGTTACAGTGGGGCTGGCAATAGCTGTTTTTTGTAGGGTGGCGGGGTCTCATCCTCCATGGATCACCCCTAGGCTTTCTAGCTCAGACCCTGATGCTGGGCGTTGTATAGGGGATCCCTGCCACCAAGCTGCGGGATCATGGCTGTGTTTACAAAGCCAAACACTAAGCTACAAACCTACCCCTAAATAGAGAAAGTGAGGCACAAGTTGGGTGCTGGCCCCGTGCCCAGTGTCAGGGCACACAGGAGACTCTGCCCAGCCTGTCCCTGCTCTCGGAGGGGCCCCTCCGAGTCCCCGGCCCATCGGCCCCGCTGGCAGCTGGCATTTAATTCCTGCCTGCTCCAGCCTGGGCACACATCCAAACCTCACTGTGAGCCTCTGTTCTCCTCGGTCCTGGGAGGGATCCCAGACCCCGCTAACACCGATTTAGTTTTCCCAAAGCTTGATTTATTTATTTATTCCCTCCCCCTACCCTTTCCCCAGTCCCTGATACTTGGTGCCAGCTGGGGACATTGCCGAGGCGGGGGGAGAGGCAGTGTCTTTCCTTCCCCCTTTGTGCCATGGCTGGGGGGCTGGATGCGGCGGTTTCGACTCCCATCCCGGGGGACTTCGGGACCACCTGTCTCTTCTCCAGCCTCTTTGTCTCTGAACCGCGTGAGACATCCTGCACTGCCAGGGACTGCTCTTTAAGAATATACTGTCATTGCTGCCCCCTCCCTTAAAAACACCCCACAGACTCTCAGTACCATTTCTGTGGAAGAAATGGTTTTGGGCTGGTTTTGGGCTAATGGGCCGTTTGTCGTCATCATCATCACCCACTTCAGTGCTCAGAGTACTCCTTTCTGCCTCTGTTCCCTAAATGTGGCCGAGAAGGGGGGTGTGGGGCTTGTAAGACACTTGGGGACATGAAGTGCTTGTCCTTAACTTTTGGGCTAACGGCCTCTTTGTCATCACCACCACCATCATCATCATCAATCATCGGCATCATCACCTGCACAAAGGGATGTGTTGCTGTCCACAACCATCTCTTTAACATGGTCTGGGGGGCTGATGTGACAACTAGGGATATGATGTGCTCATCTATCCCCCTTGGTGGCTTGCGAGAGGCGTTCCCCCCTGTCCCCATCTCATTTCCCGCTGCCATTATCCCATTCGCGGTGCTGAAGATCCTGTTTCCAGCCCCGGTATGGCACTCGCAGACCTGACAGCTGGGGTTCCTGCCGCACGCACGTTGATTATGGCACCTTTGTGCGCAGAGCCGAGGCAATCAGATACGAGCGTTTCTTCCCCAATCCAAATCAGAGCAATTTCGGCCGCTCCCACCGGCTTTGTGCTGCTACATGAATGATCTGGGATCACATGGAAGAGCCAATCATCCCCCGGGAAAGCAGGACGGGTTGTCTCTTATCGTCCAAAAAAGCCTTAAATTTAGCATTTCCTCCAGTTTCAGGGTTCTAGATTAATAAATTGTGTTTTCCTCCAGGGAAAATGTGTATTTTGGAGTGGTTTTAGCATATGCCAATCCTGTCGTCAGTGTTTGCCCATCTCTGGTCTCTACAGGGCCCGTGGAGTCTCTGTAGGGGCTTAGGGCTATACAAGAGCACTAAAGAGAGAGGTGTTCCTGCCATGGGATCCCAGCTCCCCACCCTGAGAAAGGGTGTCCAGACTCCACTGTGGTTCTGTACGAGCCGGCAGGGCCAAGCTGTTCATACAAAGAGCACCTGAGAGTGGCAGCCCCTGTGTGTGCTGGGTTGCAGAAGAGCTTGCTCAGCCGCACCACAGATTCTACAGGGATGACATGATCCCATTGCACCCTGAGTCCATCAAAGGGTTTTCTGCATGGGCAAAAGGGGAGATTTTGGAGGAGGGATGGGTGGGGAAGTGGTAATTGTGCTGCTGCCTTTGGAGAGGCTTTTTTACCTAGGGCTTTTAAAGCCACCAGCTCCTCTCTACCGGGAAGTATCTCCTGGGATGGGGATACAGACGTCAGCTGCACCCCAGAGTAGGGATCAGTACCTACCTGCCTTCCTCCCCGCTGCAGGGTGGTCTCGCTGTCCCCTAAATCTGGGACCAGCTTCCTGTTGTGCCCTACTAGCCCTCAGGCAGCCCAAGGCAGTGGGAGCTGTACCTGTGGGGGTGTGACCCAGCTTGGCACAAGCAAGCAGCAGGATCCTGGAGTGCCCCTTGACTCCCTGCCAACTCCAAGTGCCCAGCCCCAGGTGCTGCGTTCCCACGCCCCTGTGGGGGCGGTGGGGCTGGCAAAAGGGGAAATGGGGGGGAGCGTCATAAAGGGCCGGGCAGAGCCCGGGCAAGCCCAGAGAAGGCAGTGGATGCTGTTGAAAGGGAAGGTTGGCAGGAGGAGCCCCCTGCGGCAGGGCTAAGGGATACTCTGTGCCTGGGCTGGGCTGGGCACAGGGTGTAGCCCCTGGCACCAGGGCTGGCTGCTTGGCAGGCAGAGCTGGCAGGGGGCCTGGCCTGCCCCCTCACAGCCTTACATACCCCTGAAATTTTGGGGTCAAGCCTAATTTTCCCACCCCCACCATCACATTGGGGTGTAGATGATGTGTTCCCACATCCTGGGAAGCCATGGCTGGGGGCTCGCAAGTGGTGTGGGGTGGTCCTGCCGTGTCTTGCAGGGATCTGTGTGTTTGGTCCCTTCTCCCCTACCTACTCTGGTTCATCACAACGCCCTTCAGGGCTGGTAGGGTGCTGGGATCCCCTTGCTATGCCTCACTCAGCTGTTATGTGCCTAATCCTGCCTGGCTCGGGGGATGGCAGCTGGGTCACAGGAGGGAGTCCCTTGTCCATTGTCCCTTGCTGGTGGGTCCCCAGAACTCAGGGTCTTTCCACTATCTGAGCCCACCAAGCCCCCACGCCCCAAACTGTACCTGGGGAAGCAGAGGTCCCCCTTTATCCCCTCCTGCACATGGGGAAGGGGGATTCAGGGGGGCTGGAGGTGTCTGGAAACACTAGGAACTGTTATGGGTTGCTCCGTGCCTCAGTTTCCCCATTGCTTGGGGCAGGTAGGGTACAGCTAACCTCCCCAACAGTGATGGGAACCTACATTGGCCTTGGCCGTCCATGCCGGAGAGGCAAGAGATGCCGGGGGGGAGGGGGGAGGCGCTAGGGTGATGCCCGCCCTCCCGCGCTGGCAGATGGATGAGGTCTTATCTGAAGCAGGTGTTTCCCATGCATTCAGCATTAACTGTTGTGGTACCGGCAGCTCCGGGGCAGATCTGGGGGCACGAGACTGGGATTGGAGGCAGGTTCACTGGGAAAAACCTGCTCGGGGAAGGGCGGGAACAGATTCCCACAGGAGCTTGGGACCAACCTGGCTCCCTGGGGGGGGGGCGGAAAACAGCCCCTGGCGCCTCTCCCGCCAGCCCCCTTGGGTGGGAACGAGGCTGAGGTGCCCAACCCTTCCCTGCAATATGTGTTGTGCTCCCAAGAGAGCCGCCATCGGATGCACAGGGACCTGGGTGCCATGCGAGATGTGCTGGGGGGGACCCTGTGGGACAGCCCAGCCTGGGAACAGGTACTTGGGGGGGTTGGGATGGGGCTGGGGGCCTGCTTTCTACAGCTGAGTCAAAGCATTTCGCCCTAAATCACCCTGTGCATGTTTGTGGGTGTCGAGGGGTCCTGGGGGTTTGTTTGCATTGGTGAGGGCTTTGGTGACACTCTCAAGTCCCTTCTGCCCAAGTGCTACTCAGGGTTCCTTGAGGGGAATTTCAAGGAGCTGCTTGGCCTGGGGATGGGACAGCACATGTAGGGATGTTTGTCTCCTCTCCCAGAATCCAGCATACCCCCCTCACCCCAGTTTCCCTCCAGATGACTTCATATGTCCAGAACACCCAGGGATCCTGGGGGCCTGAACACAACTGGTCCCAGGTGTGCTGGTGGCATCTGGGTGCCCTTGGCTGCCTCAACCGTAACTGGAGTGGGAGGAGGAAAGTGAAATCCTGCACCCCACTGGGCCAGCTGGCAGGGTGGGGGGGTTAGGATCTGGCTTCAGAGCTGTCACATTCCCAGGGGTCAGCCCGTGGAGCCCTGCCAAGAGCTGAGGGTGAGGGGAAATACGGGTGGGTTCCCTGCAAGTGCCGGAGTCTGCAGGAAGCCACAGGGGGTTACGGGAGCCCTCATCTCCTCTCCATCCAGTTCTCCCAGTGGAGTATCACACTGCTGGGTACTGCTGTGCCCCTCCCAAAAGGAGTATTGTAACTGGAGGAGTCTCTTGCAGGATTCCCCCATCAGACGATGTGGCACTCAGGGCTTGGCTGATGACCCTGGCAGGTCGGGAACACAGAGGGATGTCTGGCTGGGCCACAATGCAGGGTTTTCTCTCGTGCTCCAGGCCAAGAGGAAGCTGGACCTGGAGGGCCCCGAATTTCGCACACCCAAGGGGAAGGGCTGGACACTGGCACTGGTCCCCAGCCCCAGGAGTAAGTGATGCGGGGTGAGATGGGGCAGGGGAAACTGGGGGGAGCTTCTTTTCCCTCTTAGAATCATGTCCCCTCTAGCACTACCTCATGTCACCTCCAGCCCACATCCCACACTAAGGAGAGGATGGGGGCTGGGGGCTGTCTCTCATGTCCAGCCCAATGATACCTCAGTCCCATGAACCTGGCTAAGTAGAGGATGGGGAGGTCTCTTGTCTTCAACCCTATGTAACCTCTGTCCCACATCTGACACTAAAGAAAGGAAAACATGATCTTTCATGTCCAGCTCTATGACACCTCCATCCCAACATGCCAGACTAAGGAGAGGAAGCGGGGGGGGGGAATCTCTTCCCCACAGCCCCCAAGTCTCCCGGGGAGAAGACTCGCTATGACACTTCACTGGGGCTGCTCACCAAAAAATTCATCCATTTGCTGAATGAGTCTCCTGATGGTGTTGTGGATCTGAACCGGGCTGCTGAGGTCCTGGAAGTCCAGAAACGTCGCATCTATGACATCACCAATGTACTGGAGGGCATCCAGCTCATTCGCAAGAAATCCAAGAACCACATCCAATGGATGTAAGTGATGCTGGGCAGCTGAAAATGGGACACAGAGATGTGGCAGGGTGGGGGACACATGGCTTGGGGACACATAAGGTGTGCTGTGCCATCACTCAGATGCCATCTCTGTTGATAGGGGGACAGGCATCTTTGAAGACGCAGCGATGGTGGCGAAGCAGCAAGTGCTGCATGGGGAACTGGCCAAACTGGCTAGGACAGAGAGGATGCTGGACCGGCTCATGCAGGACAGTGCCCTACAAATCCAGCTGCTGACTGACAATGAGACCAACCAGAGATATCCTTGCTGAGGGAGATGGGAGGGAGGGCAGGGTCTTGGGGACCCTGCTAGGCCCCTTCTCCTCCAGTTGGATTCCCCTGGGCTTGGGGGGCGTTTGGAGGGATGCGAGGGCGGATGTTGTGCTTGCATCCCCTCTTTTTCCTATACCTCATCCCTGTCCACGCTGGCATACGTCACCTACCAGGACCTCCGTGGCATCAGCGGCTTCCAGGAGCAGACAGTGATTGCTGTGAAGGCTCCCCCTGAGACGCAGCTGGAGGTGCCAGACTTCAGCCAGGTGAGCGTGACTGCTGCTGGATCCTTGCAACACTCAATGGGTCCTTGTGGGGTGTCCCAAGGACACAGCCCTGGGTTGTTTTGGGGTGTCTTCATGGGGCTGATTTACCCTGAGCTGGTCCTTCAAGGGTTGCAGTGCTCCATATGGATCCCTTGTGGGCTGGGGCAGTGAAGTCAGATATGGGTGACCTTCTGGGTGCCCCCACTGAGCTTTGCTCTGCCCTCCCAGGAGAACTTCCAACTTCACCTGAAGAGCACGAACGGCCCCATCGACGTGTACCTCTGCCCAGAAGAGATCACAGAAGAAAGCCCCACCAAGGACCACCCTGTCCCCTCTTCTGCCACCTCCCCACAGGATCACCCTGTACTCCTTTCCCTGCCAAACAGCTCCCCATCAGCCATGCAGCCACTCCACCCTATCTCCCAGAGGCAGGGCAGCACAGGAGCTCCTCTCTCACCCTCATCTCTGCCTCTCCCTATCCAGGGAGGACCCAGCTCACTGCTGGAGATGGAGCCTGGGCTCCTGGGCTCCCCTGCCCACCTTCTGCAGCAGACGGAGGACCAGCTGCCCTGCACCCCCTCACAAGTGGGCTTGGGACCCTTCATCACCTTCTCACCCCCCCTGGAACAGGATGACTATCTCTGGGGTCTTGAGGGTGAGGGTGTCACAGACCTCTTTGAGACATATGACCTGGGAGATTTGCTGAAGCACTGAGTGTCCACCCCCGTCCCCATTGCCTGTGTCCCCTCTGGCCACTTGTGTCCTGAGCACATGGGAGCTGTGTGGGGTGACGAGAGATTGGGGTGTGTTGGGGAGCACCAGGTTTTCTGAGGATGATGGAGAGAGGAGAACTTGTATTGCTCACTCAGTGTGTCTTCTCTGCACTCTCCTGGGTTGGTTGTCACCTCACTGGGCTCTGGGAGTGCCCTGGGATCCATCCAGGACCCATCCCAGCATCCTCCCATAAATCCATGGGGCACCAATGCTTCCCAGCATAACCCCCCACCTTAGGGATGCCTTTGGGTGCCCCAGATAGGTTAGGGGCACCCTTGGGTGGCAGAGAAACTGCTGCCCAGAATGGGCTGTGTCATATTTTGAGGTCACTCCAGTTGCTCCTCAGTTAAGTTGGTTCTTCATGGTCACAACAGGTCATTTCCAGTGGCATTTTCCCCACCATGGCTGGATTAGCCTTAAAAAACCATGCAGGCAGCAAAGCTGAAGTCACTTTTGGATAAGTGAAGCCCACGTGGGCTCTGGCCAATCTGGCCGGGACATGAAGCTATATTCTCTGAGGGGCTGCAGCTCCTCTGCCTCGGTCTACACCGGCTCCCTCTGGCCTCTTGGAGCTACTGGTGCTGGGAGTATCAAAACTGGAATGTATGGGCAAGAGGTATGCCTGGAGGAGATGATGACCTGCAGAAAGGGGCTCGGTAAACAGCTTGAGACAAGCACTGGGATATGGGGTAGGAGAGGGCTTTTAATTGTGCCATCCCTTGCAAAGTATCTGTAATTATTGCACTGTATTTATCTGGGTCCCCTTTTCTGTGTGAGGCTGGCAGGACTGGGAGGGGTTGGATTTGTCAGTGGGTGTATTTCAGTTGTCCCTCCTTGGGTTGTTGGTGCTCCTGTAGGCTGGCTCAAGAGATGGTGTGGGTGAGATATGTTTTGGCCAGGAAAAACCTGTGGCACTTTTTCTGCCCAGGAGGGGTTGAAATAAAATTTTGGAGTTATAAAGGGTTGTTTTCATCTAGGCAGCAAAATGCTGGAATGGTTTGGGAGGAAAGTGGAGCTCTTTGGGAGGAAGGTTTTGCTCTTGTTTTCAGGGTAAAATGGTGTGTTTTGGGGCTTTTTAACCGGACAGCCTGCTCTGTAGGCACTGGTGGAGGAGGGGTTTGAGGTAAAGCTTTGACTGGAGTGAGGAGGATGGGTCTGACCTGCTCAGATTGGTTATTTCCAGCCCATATCTGGCTGGGACAAGCCTTTGCCTGGGCAAGAACATCATTCAACCAGGAGTGTGGGAAAAGCCCCAGGGCTGGGGGTTAGCTCCCTGTGGATCTTGGGGCTGGATGGGCTTGTGCACCCCAGTTTGGGGTCTGCACAGCAAGATCCTGGAGGAGTTGCATCCTTGTAAGGTCCTACCCCATGTCATGCTGTGGCCCAGCGATGCCACCAGTGCTGGTGGCAAAGTGCTGGTCAGTGGTACCAGGGGATGTCCTGTGGCATGTGGTGGTGGGTGGTGGTACCCAATGATGGATAGTGGTACCTGATGTTCATTACTACCAAGTGATACCCAGTGGCACTCAGTGATGTCTGAAGGTACCAGGTGATGTCTTGTACCTGGGATTGTGGCACATGTTGGTGTTGCATAGTTCGTCTGGTGGTGTGGAGGAAGAAAAGAAGGAGGAGAGCCCCGGGCCAGGTGATATGGGTGAGTGGCACAGAGTCTCCAACCCCCATGGGGATGAGTGTCCTAAGGCAAGTAAACGGAAGTCCCCGGGCGATTTGCCCCCCTCCCCGAGCAGTCCCCAGGTCAGCCAGGAGGTGGCAGGGCCACCCCAGCCAAGGGACCCGAGGGACCCCTTGGGCAGAGCGGGGAAGCTGGAGGGTCGGAGGCTGCCTGTCTGCTGAGAGGTTCTTATCCCAAATCCTTCCTGCTCCAGTCCTGCCTGGGCTGCAGCCTTTTAACCCTCTGTCTGCCAAAGCTCTGCCGAAGGCGATGTCCCAGGAGCTCGGCAGATGTTAGGTCCCCCCCAAATCGGAGGAGGACACCCCAGACTGTGTGCTCCCCTGCTTGCCGGTGCCAGAGGGGTGGAATCTTTCAAGTGTAGCCTTTCGCTCAAGGCTTGTGATGGGTCTTCCTGTACTCCAGCTTCCCTCAGCACCCCAGTAACAGCGGGTTAAAGGAGGGCTTGGGCCGGCCTGGGTTAGGCACAGACCTGAGTTTTACTGAGCCCCACTCCTGGCTCAGTAAAAGGGTCGAGGGCGAGGGGTGCAAAGGGCATGGGAGGGATGGGGTCTGAAAAGCCCCGTTGCATCCATGTTGGCCTCTATCACGGCAAACCAGCCCCAGTGAGGCATTTTGCCCCTTTCTGTTCCAGTTTGTCACCAGCCCCAGCCGTGCAGTGGGACATGCTCATTGTCAGTTCAACCTCACTGCCTGCTCCTGAGGTGTCCAGGCTTCCCCATCCTCCGGGAAGAGCAAATAAACTGGAATGGGATGCCAAATTCCATTGAGAGGTGGGACGAATGAGGCGACAGGGGAGGGAACAAAGAGGTCGCTTTCAGCGGGACAAAATGCCAAGGACTCCAGTAATTATGCCTCCTCCAAGGGTTGTCCCCTCGGGGTCTCAGGAAGGGCAGGATGCGTCGGGGTGAGCTCCAGTTTAACCGGTGTTTGGAGCGGAGTGGGCATAATCCCAAGCCATCATTGTGTATCTCCATCTCCTGCCAAGATGGGGAGGGGTGTTTGCTAGCGTCCCTGGGAGATGTGAGTACTGGAGGGCTCGGGTGAGGTGGGTTACGGGTGGAGGTGGGCACTGGGCCCTCTGGGTACTTAGGTTAGGTGGGTACTGGATGCCTGGGAAAGGTGACTGCCGAGTGTCGAGGAAAGGCTGGGGGTGCGGATCCGCCCAGACCCCAGAGTTTCCGTCCCACCACAGCACTGGGGAACACCGCACCCCCTACGCCCCGGAATGGGGGTCATGGGAAGCGCTGCGGCTCTTCGCCTTTAACGTGCGGACGGGCGGGGCCGCCGCATGACGGTGGAGGGGCGGGAACGGGCGGAGGGAGTGTCGGAGCGGCTCCCGGTGCGGGGCGCGGGGCTCCCGGTGCGGGGCGCGGGGCTCCCGGTGCGGGGCGCGGGGCTCCCGGTGCGGGGCGCGGGGCTCCCGGTGCGGGGCGCTGAGCCGGGTGAGCGGCACCCCGGGGAGCTCCGCAGGGGACACGCTCCCCCTGCCGCCCCCCGGTGCCCCCCGCACCATGCCCGAGCAGCTCAGCGTGGCCGACTTCTTGGCCGTGGCCAGTGAGGACCTCAGTTCCCCGTCCGCCGCCTTCGCCTCCAAGATGCAGAAGTGCCGGGGGGCCGTGGGGACTCTAGAGGAGGTGAGCGGTGCCGAGGGCGGGGCGCGGGGGCTGGTCAGGGAGTCAGACTGCGCATCCCACCTGAAAACATCCGCTGCATCCCGCCGGGAACACCTCCGCACCAATAGGTGCTAGTCCCTTGATGCTTGCGCCTCCCTCGGACTTCTGTTTTTTCCCTTTCAGCCCTAGACTACGCTGGTTATCCTAAACGGGTGGTTTGGGACCCTCGGGTGGGGGGGCCGTTTGCATCTTCAGAGCAGCCCTAGCGCACTTTTATGGAGGGCTGAGCCTGCAGAAATGAGCAAAGGCTTCTTTAAGGCTCCGGGTACCCCCCAGGGCCAGGACATACCTCCCACCACCCCGAAGCCAGGTCAACTTATTTCCCTATTTCTAAGACTAGGGCATCCCCACATGCCCCTCCCAGGGATCAAGGCATCCCTCCCCGGGGCCACGGCATCCTTTTCCTCTGGAACCATCATACCATCCCTGTCCCAGGGCCCATGACATGCCCCCAGAGCATCTGCCCCAAATTTCCATCCACTGTCGAGCTCCTGTGTCAGAGCCAGCCCCAATGGGATGTGGTGTCACTGGGGAGTCTCCTCCTCGATCAAAGTCAGGGGAGTATTTTCAGCCTTCCCCCAAAATCATCATCAGCTTTTTTGGAAAGGGCCGAGGTGGTGGGGTGTCTTCATCCTCCTTCTCCTGCCTGGAATAAAGGCAGTGTCTAGCTGGTCCTGTGGCTTTTGCCAACTCCTCTTAGCTAAGGAATGACTTTGAAGAAGAGCCAGGGCTGGAAGGGAATGGGGGTCCCAGCTGTCAGGGCTGCTGGGATACCTGGGGGAAATGGGCTGAGTGTTCCAGGCCTGGAAATCTGGGAACACACCATGTAGCACCCTGGTCCCCATCAGAACATGCTGGTCACTGCCATGGCTCCTCTGCCCATTTGGGGAAGGGAGAGGCAGCTCCAGACAGGAGGGAACAGCAGGAATTTTGTTTAGCTGTTTGGAGAGGGTGTGGTTAAGGGATGCAGGGATGGGGGGAGACATGTCCCTTGGGAATGACATGTTGTCTCTGGGATTGGCTTGGGAAAGCTCCAGCAAGCATGAGAGAGAGCTGGGAATCATGATTGCTGCCGTATATGCTGTGTGGGGCACAGGGCTGGACTCCCCATGCCACTGGAGGGTCTGGGGAGGAGGCCAAACCGCTGCCAGACCTTTGTCATCCCCCTGATCCCAGCATGAGGGGAGGAGGGAAATCCAAGCAAACCAGCTCCTTACTATCCTTGAAGCCCAAACAGGGCGACAGCATGAGGCAAGGGTGATAATCAGTGGCAGATTTGGGAATCACTGGGGGATGGGAGAGACACTCTGTGACCAAACCGAGCTGTGGTCTTTCCTGTCACCACCCCACTGGCTGGTGGCAAGCAGGAGGGAGCAATGGATGCTAGGCTTACTCCAGTGACTGCTGGGTGGGAAGGGATGGCTATACTCCACCAGGACCCTGGGACAGACCATGGCCACATGCACCCTTGAGCAGAGGAGCAGGTCTCATATGGGGAGCAGGAGCCAGCAGGGAGAGGACTGGAAATTGCTGCTCAACATTGAGGAGACATCCTGATGTTGGCCGGAGCTACTTTGTGCCTTAGTTGACCTGAGATTAGAGGGCTTTCCCCTCTCAGCGGTTTGTGGGACTTCAGGATCCTTGGGGTTGCTGAGGAGACAGAACCTGAGGTCTCTGGAGTGGACTTGGAAGGTTGAATTCAGCCCTTTGGTGGTTGGTGCTGGGTGCTATATGCATGTCAGAGGGGACTGGACACCTCTGTGCTGTGGCAGAATGACATGGCAGAGGCTGCTGCCAGATGAGCTCCCAGCTCACCATGTCCCCCAGGGTGGTGCCATATACTGCTCCTGGCCTGGCAGCTTGGCACCCTGGCTCTGGCATCCGTGGCAGCTCCTTCGCTGGGTAGCATGAGCTGGCAGCAGCAGGGGAGGTAGAAGAATGGCTTCCATTGAACATCCTGCCTGTGGTCCCCAGGCTGTGAGCCCAGCTAGCTGTGCTGCAGGTGTGCATTCATCCCTTCCTCCATCCCATGGGGAATTCCTCCTGCTGCTCTTTGTGCCAATGTCCTCAGCTGCCCCCAAAAATAAGCCCTTGAGCTGGGCCTGGAGGATGATGCCTGCCAGTGGGGGTTGCAGACATCTCTGCTCCTCCACTCCTGGACCGTGTTCCCAGCAGCCAGCCTGGTACATCAGAGATGCCAGTGCCCCTCGCAGCTGCCAGCGGCACTGTACAATGATTCCCTCTGCATTTACCTCCCAAATACTTGTCTCTGCTTGCCCTGTACCCACTAGTTGACTCATGGACCCCTTCCTGAAAGCCCTTGTGTCCTTCCCTGGATCATCCCTGCTCTGCACCAGCCCTGCATTCTGCATCCTGCAACTGTCAGCTGGCACCAGGATGAGCTGCTCTGTCCTGGACACTTGAAGGAGCATCTTCCTACACTTGCCCAGTGATGCTTCCAAAGCATCTTATGCTACCTCAATTTCCCCTTCCTAAGCCTCTGCCAGGTTTGCAAGCCTGGAGCATCCAGGCATCCACCCCAGGCTTCCTCCAAAGGCAGGGAATATCTCTGCTCTAGAGAGCTTGGTGCCCCTGGATTTGACACAGAGAAAGGCCATGGTGGGGCTTCGGTGCACTGCAACATTCTCCCCATTGTAGATGCATTGCAAGACTCCCCTGAGCAGGGCGTTTGGCTCCTACCTCAGCCCCAGTCTGCTCCCAGCCAGTTCATCCTGGCAGCATCCCATCTGATGAAGAGAGCAGTGCTGAAGCTGGACTGAACCTACTGTCAGGAAATCAGCCTTGATATCAGCCCGAAAACCTCCGACAGAGCTCAAGCAGAAAGAGAGCCTCTTTACTGTAATTCCTCTGAGGTTTCATCCCTGCCCTTTCTGCTGTTCACGCCCTCTAAATATTTCCAGCCTGTTATCATGGCTCTGGTACCTGCAGCCAAGCCGCCCTTAACCCTTTCCTGATGCTGGAGCTAGCATGTGCTCAGGTGCTTGGGCTGGCAGCACCACAGCCCCTTGCCCTCAGATTGAGTGGGGCTGAGTTTGTCATAGTGCTTGGGTGGGGTTGAATTTGTCGTGGTGCTCAGGGGGCATATCAGGGCTGTACAGGTAGGAAGAGATGGGGGGATGGGGAGAGCTCTAAACCAGAACAGGATCTGGCCAATGGGGATGCAGGGAGACTTGTAGTGCTAGGGACCATGGGCAAGACCCTGCATGAGTTGGAGAGGTTTAAAAAGCCACATTCCTGGTTGTGGGATTGTTGTGGTTTAGCACACAACCGGCACAAGGGTTTATGGGATTTAGGTGCCCATCAGGAGGAGGTAGGTCCTGTCTTTGGCTTTGTGGGGAGCTGGGCACCCTCACACATCTCACCTGGTTCTGATCCGTGGGAATGGGCTGATGCTTCAAACCCTCCTTGGTTGAAACAGTCCCTGCAAGAGCCAGCGAGGCATTTTCCATGGTTAATAGAAGCTGCTGGGATCCAAAGAGTCTCTCACTTCCTCCTACTGTTTTGCTCAAACCCTCCTCTCTGGGCCAGCTAAAACCCTGCCTGGCAGCAAAGCCATTGGGACCACAGCCCTGGCAGGGGACTGGCTGGATGCTGTGGCTCTTGGATCCCCAGAATCCTTTTCCAGCCCTGGGAGCTTGGATCCTGCCCCACACATCTGCACAGCAGAGCTGCAGCCTTTCCAAGGGCCAGCTGGGCTGGGGGAGTGGCAGCCGTGCTTGGTTGGCTAATGAGCTCCATTTGTTTTCTCTCTTCGCTATTGCAGAGCCTGGATGGGGACCAAGCTGTGCTCCAGAGGATCAGGAAATATGTGAAAGCCATTCACATCTCTGGGCTCAGTGAGTTGGGCTTTGGGAGATGATGGGCATTCCCAGAGCACGAGGCTGGGGGCGTGTGATAGTCTTATCCTCCACCAACAGTGCTCACTCCTGGCAGCCATGGGTGCTGGTGGGCCTGGGGGTATTTACTACTTGGGTGCTACCAGCCTGCTAGTCTGGCAGCATGCTAAGTTGCCAAAAAATTGTCTTAAAACAATATAAAGAGGGAAATTGAGAGCCTTAGGAAGGTTGTTTTGGGTCACTACTGCTGTCCTGCATCAGGATCAGCCCAGCTCTGTTACAAAGGAATGGAGAGATGGTGAGACCTCACGCTGTGATCATGATGTATCGGGTGCTGCATGGTCACCCCGTGTCCCTCTCTGGTGTCTCCCCATACAGCCCATGTGGAAAATGAGGAACAGTACAGCGAGGCCCTGGAGAACTTTGGCAACAACCACCTCTCCCAGAACAACCACGAGCTCTCCACTGGCTTCCTAAACTTGGCTGTCTTCACCCGTGAGGTCACTGCACTCTTCAAGAACCTGGTAAGCTGTCCCAAATCCACTTGAATTTGGAATCCCCCACCAACCAGTGCAGCTCCCCTCTTTCCAGTTTAGCTGCCTTCCACCACATGCAGCAATCCCTACTGCCCACCTTGTGCTCAGGGACACATTCCCAGTGCTCTCAGACCATCTGATACCCCTGTTACTGGATTTATAGCTCACTCCCAGCTCACTGAGGCCATTGACACTGGGATCTGATGGGAAGCTGGGGCTGCTATTTTCATTTTTTCCCTTTTTTCTTGCTTTCTGTTTTTTTCTCACATCAATTGTATCTCTGATCTTGCTTGCCAAGAGTAAATCAAAGCCATGCTGGGCTGCACAGTGGGGCCATGGGAGCAGGCAGAGGCGGCTGTGAGCTGAGCCAGGAATTGCTTCGATGGAAAACTCAGTTCCTGAGTGGAGCTGGGTTCAGCAGCAAATCCCTGGGGGGTCCCATGTGGCCCCCTCTCTGTTCACTTTCAAATCTCCCTCTCCAAAGGGTGTTTTTGGCCCCTGGCTCTGCATAAGAAGGAAATTGATTTCTGCTGCCCTTCCCCCAGCAAGAATTTCAGATTTTTGGCATCTTCCCCTCCCAGTTACCCCAATCTGGGCCTCCCTGTTCCTCCCCTTCCCCATCCTGGCTGTCGTAGCCTGCTAGATTACCGTGCTCCAGTAGGGCTCTACAGAACTGTCCTGATGGAGGAGTTGGACCAGTTCTGAGGGTCCCCACTTCCTGCTCCACATGCTGCTGAGGTTGTGTGCCAAAACCCTTAAGCAGATCCAAAAATCCATGTTTCCCCTTGTAGACTCTACCTGGAGCTCCCCGTTACCCCTGGTTTGGGGGTGGTCCTGTGCCCTGGGGCTGAGTTTCTCCCCAGGTGCTGCTGAGGACCAAAACTCTTTAAAAGAAATCTGGGTGCACTGGGGAAGTTCCTTGTGGATGCTGGAGCTGCTCTCACCGCTCCAAAATGGTGGGCTGCATGGAAGGATGCCAGGACAGCAGTGGGCTCCCATGTCCCCACCAGGGACCCCTGCACAGCCCTGGTAGGGACAGCAGTGGCTGCACTGCTATGCCCAGGCCCCAGCAAAAGGAGATGTTTTGGAAAGCCGCTTTGACATGGGTGAGCTATTTGTATCACAGGACCATGGAGACAGAGACAAGGTGTTGATGGGGGAAGACAGTTTTGTTTTTGGCAGCTGTGGCACTGGTGTGGTTTGTGGGAAGGGCCACATTTGTCAGACATCTTGCAGCCAGCTCCAACAAGCCCCAGCGTGCCCTCTGCCAGGATCCTGGATGCAGCCCCACTTCCAGCCTCTTTAACCCTTCCTGGGGCAGTGATGGAGCTGGGGGGGAGGTCCCTCGCACCAAGAAGGACTTGGGGCTCCACCTTCCCGGCTTCTTCCGCCATGGGGTGACCCTGTCTCTACCTTCTGCAGATACAGAACCTGAATAACATCGTGTCCTTCCCCCTGGACAGCCTGTTGAAGGGGCAGCTGAAGGATGGCCGCCTGGTAAGTCCTGTCCCCAGGGTCACTCATTTGGCGACATTCTGCAGCAAGACCCATGGGATGGATTCAGCTCATGCCTGTGCCTGGGAGAAGGAAGAAGCCAGTGCCAGAGGCTGGAAGGAAGCAATGAGGGTTGAGAGTGACAGAAGTGAGGGGTGAACACCTGGTAGGGACACCCCTCACCCTCAAGGGGTGCAGCAATGCAGAGCAAAGCTCTCAGCCCCTTTAGTGCCACCAGCTCTTTTGCTTTCCCTGACAGCTGCCACCCCCTCTTTCCTTTGCCACAGGATTCCAAGAAGCAGATTGAAAAGGCCTGGAAGGATTATGAGACCAAAGTGTAAGCAACATACTGCCTCTGGCAAAATCTACCTAATTCCACTCTGTACAGAGGTGTTTTGTCCCCGGGCAGGAGCCAGGCAATGATGATGCCAGTTTGTCATGGGGAGGGTTCTGGTCCAGCTTTTCCCAAAGGGGAAAGAGAGAGGGGCTGGAGAGGGCCTGGAGGTATTTCTCCTGATCCCATCCCCACTGTAGCCTGTAGTTTGGGGATGGGGAGCTTAGTTAACCTGTAGACATTTGGACGTGCCCACTCCAGGGACCTGGAGACATTTGGATGCTGGGAGGGCATGGGACTGTCTGGCATCCTCAAAGCAGGAATGTTCCCAATCCACCTCCATCCTGTTCCCCAGGGGGAAGATGGAGAAGGAGAAGGAACGATCCCGCTTGGCTGGGGTCAACCAGGCTGAGCCAGCAGCAGCAGAGATGGCTGAGGACATGCAGAAGGAGCGGCGGCTCTTGCAGCTCCATATGTGTGAGGTGAGGGCTATGCCAGGGAGATTGGAGACTGTTTCCCCCAAGGAACTGAGTCCCAGGGGGGCATAGGGGACTGTTTTCTAGAAGCTGTGTAGGGGCATCAGTCTGTCCCACTATCCAACACCAAAGCAGCCCTACCTGTGTGCTGCAGGGAGCCCTTGTCTGTCCCCATCCCATTGTGCCCCTGCATGGTCCTGGCTCAGGGATTCCCATCCCATACCCATATTGAGGTCCCTGTGGAATGCAGTTCCAAATGGCACTCATGATGCTGCACAAGGGTGGCCTGGGGGTTCCTTCCATGTCCCCCCCAGCCCTGCTCCTACTCTTATTTGGGTGGCATTTGGGTAAAAAGTGTATTTTGGCTAACATCCATGAGGTTGGCTTTGTGCTTTTTGCCTATCCTCAAAACTGCTCCTCGTTTACTGAGGGGTCACTAAAGTCACCTCAGATCCTTGGCAGTTCTGGGTCCTTTCAATCCATGCTCAGGAGGTGACATGGGAATAAGTGAAGGATTGAGACTCAGTTTCAAAGCTGCGTAGCAAGGAGGAACCCAGGTGTCCTCGCTCCAGACACTCAGCAGCCCCATAACCTTGAGGGTGGCAGAGCGAGAAACAAGTCTGCAATGGGTTGTCCCAGAGGTCCCCCATGTTCCCAAAGGCTGGATCCTGGTGCCACCCCATGCCCGCCCAGCAAAGAACAGGGGTTGTGGGGATGAGGCTCTGCCTGCCTCGGAGCTGGGACCCAGCCAGATGAGTCACTCCCTTGAATAGCTCCACTGTGGCATAAAAACAGCACAGGGAGAGGTGGGAGCTGGAGCCAGGCATGTGCACCCATGTTTATGCATGCATGAGAGCTGCTTCTGACCCTGGAAATGGGAGGGCAGTTCTTATGGGGCGCTGGCGACCATGTGATACACATGGGTTTATAGGAAAGTGGGTTTTGCTACTTCCTGGGCAGGCAGCAGGGTTCTGTTTCAGCCCGTGGAGTGGTTGTGTCTTCCCGTCATGGGCCAGTTCACACCCTTAGGACTGTGGGAGCAGTTGGACAGGGGCCATGGGATGCTGCGAGCATCCCTTTGCTCATGGGTCCCAGCCAGCACTGCCTGGGATGCTCTGCTGCCACTGTCACTGTGGGATGGCATGGGCAGGGACATCCCATGGGAGCTGGGAACATGTGGCCTTTTCTAGGTGAGATATGCTTCAGGGGTATAGTCATGCTCCCTGACATTGACTTGGGCATCGCCAGCTTGCTCAGAGCAGTTTAACAACTGGCCCCAGTCCAATGACCCTAAGGGTGTCCAGAGTGCCTGGGGCACAGGGAGACTTCATTCCAGGAGCTCTGTCCCACCCTGGAAAGCCCCCAGAGCTCAGGGCTGCCCCCCCTTTCCTCTCTCCCCACTCAAAATCATTCCAGCAGCTGGAGAGGAGCTTGCAGGGGGAAAATCTCTTCCCCTCCTTATCTTGCTTAGACTGAGTGAGGCTCTGTGTCTTTCCTTCCCCGCCTGCAGCTGATGGATGAGTTTGATGCATAAAGCTGAAATTCCCCATCCCATGGGGCACCTCAGCAGTCATCTGACACTGGTGTGCTGCAGGTGCTCACTTCTTGGAATCTGATTTTTTGGGAATAAAAGGGCCATGTCTTAAAAAACATCTGGCATTTTTTCTTGGGTTTTTGTTGGGTTTTTTTCCTCCACAAGTTGCCTTGAGTTTTGGTTATTTATTAACTCCAGAAGTAATGAGCAGTAGGAGAAGCATGCTTGGCTGGAAACACTGCAGGCCTGCCTCAGTCCTTAAACTTTCCATGTCCTGGAGGACTTCCAGAGCCAGGTTTTTTGAGGGTGGTCCCCAGTAAGCTGCCTTCAAATCCAACATTGTGACTCAACTTTTTGAAAGCCAGCCAGTGTTTTAACCTTCCTCCCCATGCTGGGGAGGGAATCAAGGGCTGGGCAGGCTTTTGCTCTTTCCTCTTAGATATTCTCAGCTGGTCCTTGTCTCTGTCATCTAACCAGGTGTCTTCTCCCCCTCCAGTACCTGCTAAAAGCCAGCGAGTCTCAGATGAAGCAGGGACCAGATTTCCTGCAGAGCCTCATCAAGTTTTTCCATGCTCAGCACAAGTAGGTGCCACCTGGGTCAAGATGGTTCACCCCCAGGGCTAGTTGTCACCCAAGGGTGACCTCACGAGAGTCTAGGGTCTTCTGCTCTCATCCCAGGCCCATAAAGCTGTTGATGGAGATACTGGAAATACCAGTCAAAGCATGTCTTTGACTGGGACTGTGAGCCAGGGACTCCACAGCATGTGGCTTTTGGCACCACTGCTCCCCAATGAGTTGAGCTGGGATTAAACAAGAGGCCAATCGTGCATCCCAAACACCACAAATATTTGGGGTACCTGAACCCCATGGGCTGGGCTTAGCCTTTGCTGGGCTCGCTCCAGATCCCTGTAACCACAAAGCAGGGAGGGGATCACTATGATCATCTGTCATGTTTTCTCTAAAAGCCCTCTTTTTTTCCCTCCATCTTCCCCATCTGCATCTTAATCACCCTCAACAAACACCCAGTTTCTTCCAAGACGGCTGGAAGGCTGCCCAGAACCTCTACCCCTTCATTGAGAAGCTTGCTGTGTCCCTCCATGCGGTAAGGCCTTCACACTGCCATCCAGTGCCTCACAGACATGTCTCCCAGGATGCCACTCCCCTGTCCCCATGCCAGCCCCTGAGGACACCTGCTCAGCGCAGCAGTGAGGGCAGCTGCTCCCTTTCCAGCTACGCCAAGCGCAGGAAGAGGAGGTGAAGCAGCTCACGCAGACGCGCGATTCCCTCCGCAACGTCCTGCAGCTGGAGAACAAGGAGGTGAGACTCCCCGGGATGGGCAGGGAAGAACTGCAGAGAAGGAGCATCAGTAGGGTGCTGGGTACCCAAGGGTTTGTTTGGGGATGGGGAGCAGAAGGGAGAGGGGAGCTGGGCTAACCTGTCCAGGGACCTGGAGACATTTGCATGCTGGGAGGGCATGGGGCTCTCTGGCATCCTGCTGGACACACTGCACCGCCGTAAGGACAAGGTCACTTGGGGCAGCAACTGCCTTTGTGCTTCTCACTTTGCTTTTTAACTACCTTCTTTCAGGAAAACTTGAGCAGGAAGAACTCTGGCAGTGGCTACAGTATCCACCAGCACCAAGGCAACAAGCAGTATGGGACAGAGAAGTCAGGATTCCTGTATAAGAAGAGTGATGGGTGAGGATAAGTGTTATCCCTGAGAGCTCTTGCCTTCATCCCAATATTGTCAATGCTCATGGGAGGCCCCAGAGCTGGAATCCAAGTCATAGGACATTTAGCACTCTATGAGTTCGAGAAAGCATAACCCCATGTCCAGAACACCATCAGGCTTCTGCCGTGGCTGGTTTGGGATGTGGGTGTGGGTGATTGCAGCTCTGCAATCCTCATTCCTCCTCTTTCTGCTTCTCAGGATCCGCAAAGTGTGGCAGAAGAGGAAGTGCGGTGTGAAGTATGGCTGCCTGACCATCTCCCACAGCATGGTGGGGAGCATGGGGGCTGCACCCTGAGCCTTCTTTATGCACCCTTTGGGGCTTGGTGTCTGTTGGATTTCAGGTTTAGTTTTGCCCAAACTGGTCACAAATTTGCCTAGCTTAAAATTCAATACAGGGACTGGACAGTCTAAAGAAGGTCCCCTATGTCTGACAGGGGTCCAAAGGTGGTCTACCATATCTGACAGGGATTCATGGGAGAGGAGCGTGAACTTGGTTGGAGCAGTGAGATGGATGATGAGGGTCCAGACAAGCCTGAAGGGAATGGGGCTGGTTGGAAGGGAAGGGCTCTCCCCTGGCGTAGGAGGCTGGAAACTGCAGATGGGACAGAGTGACCTCCTGGAGCCATGTTCTTCTGCAAAGGGTCCCTGATCTTCTAAAATGGGTCAGACAGGGTCTGATTTGCATGGTTATCCCAAGAGAAACCATCTGCGGTGGTGGGTTGTACCACCACAGTTGCCACTGGACATGACGATGCCCATCCCATCCCTTCCTGGTCCTTTAACTCACCTCGGTCCTTTCACCCTGCAGATAAACCGTCCCCCCGTGAAGCTGAACCTCCTCACCTGTCAGGTGCGGCCCCATGCCGAGGAGAAGAAATGCTTTGATCTGGTGACACGTGAGTGCCTGGGATGAGGTTCTGTGGCCGAGGTGAGGTGCTTGACCTGGAGGCAGAGGCTGTGGTGGGACGTCTCCCTTTTTGGAGTGGGTTTTTCCTGAGAAACACCTTGGCACCCTCTCTAAATGCTTTTAATCTGGCTATGGGTGTCTTCCTGGTTGTCTTTACAAATGAAGGACCAACCTCTCCAAGAAGATCTAAAAAGATGAGGCAAAAAGAGGTTGTGACAGGGCTCAGGTGATGGGAGAGTGATGTGTAGTGATTTAATTTGTAATTAAGCAGCTCCTTTGAAGAGATTTCAGCTGATTCCTGCTCTTCTGGCATCCCTAGATCACAGAATCCTAGAGTGGTTTAGGTTGGAAGCAACCTTAAAGATTGTATTGTTCCACCCCTGCGCCATGGGAAGAGACACCTTCCACTAGACCAGATTGCTCCAAGCCCCTTCCAAGCTTAAACAATTCAAGGGTTGTGGCAGTCACATATTCTTTCCTTTCACCTTCTCCCCTCTATCCCTGTCCCTGCAGACAACAGGACATACCACTTCCAAGCGGAGGATGAGCAGGAGTGTGTTGTGTAAGTGCCACAGTCCATTCCTCCTCCTTCACATGCCAGATCCTGCTCTGCCTTCGCCATCCTCCTCTTCCTCCTCCCTCCTGTCTAGGTGGGTCTCGGTGCTGCAGAACAGCAAGGATGAAGCCCTGAGCAATGCCTTCAAGGGGGATGGGAGCAGTGGTGGGGTGGCAGCAGGCATCAGGGTAGAAGATGGCATGCAGGAGCTCACCAGGCTGGTTATAAGTGAGGTGAAGAACATGCCAGGAAACAAGCAGTGTTGTGATTGCGGTGCCTCAGGTATGTCAGGGCCTGGGGTGTCCCCCTGCTCTGGATGTGAGTCAGCTGTCATGGAGGTCACAGCATCTTTGGGGGCTGGGCATGGTACTGAGCCCTGCACCGCTCCTACTGCAGATCCCACATGGCTCTCTACCAACCTTGGCATCCTGACGTGCATTGAGTGTTCTGGTATCCATCGGGAGCTGGGTGTGCATTATTCCCGCATCCAGTCCCTCACTCTGGATGTTCTCAGCACCTCTGAGCTCCTGGTAAGCTGCTCTCTGAGCCTGGAGGTCTCCTGGCCTCTGGGAACCACCCTCTGTGTTTCCCAAACCTCCTGTGATGCAGGGTTTATTCCTTCTTCTGCCTCTCATCTGTCTCCAGTTTGCTTCAGGGCTTGCAAACTTGCCTCAGTTTCCCCAGCACAATGGCTGGTGCAAGGAGAGCTCTGCAAAGCCATTTGCTAAGCAGAGGGCTGCTGGCCCCTCCTAAAGCAGGTTTCCGTTGTCATAAGAGAGCATCATCCTGGCAGAGATGCCCTGGAAAGCGCTGGGTAGATCCGGTGGATTCCTTCCTTCTGGGATGGCATCTTGCTGGAGCAGGGTGAGTGTGGCCAGGAGGGCTCATGTCCCTCTGTTCTCTCTCCCTAGCTGGCTGTTAGCATTGGGAACACTCGCTTCAATGAGATCATGGAGGCCATGCTACCCACACAGGACTGTCCCAAGCCCTCAGCCAGCAGTGATATGTGAGTCAGGGACTTGGGTGTGCTGGGAAGAAGAGGAGGAGGAGGAATAGGAGTGCATGGAATGCCCTCCTGTTCTTGTCACCCTGCTGACACTTCCCATCAGCTCTAAGACAGCCTCAGGATGAGGCATCCTGGTGTCATTGCTGAATTGTGGTGGGGATCTGCACCTCTTTGGTGGTTTACCCCTGATCCTGAGGCTTCAGGAGGAGCCAGGAGCACAGGGCTCCACCCCCCAGCTCCATGCCCATCCAAGCCCCCCTTCTGGCAGGGCTGCGCGCAAGGAATACATCATGGCCAAGTACATGGAGCGACGCTATGTGCAGAAAAGCGGCCAGGACAACCCCTATGGCCTCTGGGAAGCCATTCGAGCCCATGACCTCCTGGCCCTGCTCAAGGCTTTTGCCGAGGGGCATGACATGACCAAGACCCTGGCCAATCCTGAGGGTCAGGTGAGGCCTGCACCTGACAGAGAATGGTTTTCTCTCTCTGGGTGGCTGTGCTCAGGGTTGTCCTGGGCTTTGGGCAGAGATGTGCTGGTGCGAAGATAAGCATCCTCAGGTCCCGCTTTCTTCTCTCCTACATGCAGGAGATGAAGCATTGTTGAGGCCAATTCTCTCCCTTCCGTATCTTGGGAGATGAAGCATGCCTGGGTTCATCTCTCCTTTCCCTTCCATCTTGGGGGAAATGAGCATACATTTGTCCAGCTCTCCTTTTCCCTCCATTCGGGGGGAAGATGAGCATTCTTGGATCTAGTTCTTCTTTTCCCTTTATCCTGAGCAAAAATGAGCATTCTCAGGGTCACCTCTCCCTCCCATTTCTTGGCAGGATGCAGGTGAGCTGCCACTGCACATGGCTGTGCGCCACGCCGACAGATCATCCCTTCCCTTGGTGGACTTCATCATCCAGAATGGGTGCATGCCCAAGTGTTCCCAGTGTTCCCTGCCCCTCTCCCTCATGGGAGGAATGTACAGGATGCTTGTGTGTTCTCAAGCCTTGACTTTCCTGCTGTTGGCCCTGCACAGGGGAACACTGGACCGGGTGACGCAGGATGGGAACACAGCTTTGCACTATGGTGCACTCTACAACCAGCCCAGCTGCCTGAAGCTGCTCCTGAAAGCCAAAGCCACCTTCACTACAGGTATGAGGTTGGGATGGGGGTTTGGGGGTTCTTTGGTGGGAGTGATTAAGCCGCAACCTGGATTTGTCCCCCTTTTGTCCCTCGGGCAGTGAATGCTGCAGGCGAGACGGCTCTGGACGTGGCGAGGAGGCTGAAGTACAGCGAGTGTGAGGAGCTGGTAGGTGGGATGGAGGAATGGGAGAGAGACTCAGAGTGGAGAGAGGGGACCAAGCATCTGAGGAGGGCTGGCATGAAGGTGGGGGGCTTCTGGGACATGTCCCTCCAGTACTGAGAACCCTATGAGCTGCCACATCCTAAGATCCCCCTGACCTGTTCCCCGTCCCTCTGGCAGCTGGAGCAGGCGGAGGCAGGGAAGCTCTCCCTGCAAATCCATGTGGACTATGACTGGGAGCCCATATCAGAGTTCCCCTATGACAGTGAGGATGAGCTGGAGGAGAAGGTACCTATGGGATGGTGGTGGGGACCTCCACACCCGCAGTGAGGGAGCTGGGGAAGTGCAGACCCTTTTAGGGGGCTGGTGGCAGTGGGACATCCCTGGAGCTGTGTTTACCCCCAGGTGAACCCCCTCCAGCGCTCCTTCAAGGGTACATCACCACTGGCTGCCAGCTCGCTGTCTGCCTGCCCCCAGAACCGTTGGAGCTGCATGGGGATGGACATCACCAACAAAACGTATGAGAGCATCCTGGTGCCCTTGCGCCCTGTGCCCCGCCGGGCCCACAGCGAGGAGATCCCCCCACCACTGCCCCTCAAAAACCCTACACGGGGCAGCTCTCGCCCCAAACCCAGCCACAGCCCCACCGGTGAGTCGGAGTAGGGGGTCATGGTGGTGGGCCTGTGCCTTCCCCCAGAGACCAAGTTTATTGTCCCCATTGTGTTTGTTTCCCCAGAGCGCCCTGAACTTCCCCGCCAAGCATCGGAGCCCCACTCCTCTGGGCCAGCAGAGGCACTGGCACCGCGCAGCCCACCTTGTGCCAGGAGCACAGGTGCCCTGGATGGCACCCCCAGCACCTGCAGCCCCACCGAGAGCCAATGGGCAGCATACTGGGAAACGCGCTGTGAGATGGACATGAGCAGCAGTCGGCGGGGACCAGAGCTGAGTCCCCCACCCATGCAGCCCCTGCCAGGCAGCACCATCCCCGACATCCCCCCTGTCAAATTCAGGTAGGGAGCCTGTTCAGACTGGGGTTGCACTTGGTGTTGAGGGGTCATTGCATGGTGCTGGTGGGTGAATTTCAACCTCTGCCACCCCATGGGCATGGAGAATCACTGTGAAGCAAAGGGGTCCCTGCTCTCTGGGGCTTCAAAGAACCTGATGCAGGAGGAGACAAGGGCAGCTGTGGGGATGCTGGGTTGTCCTCGGAGACAATGGCACAGATTATTCGGGAGGACACCAAGATCCTCTGAAAGTTGTATATATATTTTTCTCTCTTTTGGGAAAATGTGGTGGGATGGGCTCATTTGAGGGAGTTTGAGTGCTGGGGACCCTTTCCATCAGCATCCAGAGGGGCTGTAGGTGGGATCCAGGGTCCCATGGGGGAAGCCCTAACTCTCATGACACCTCGCACGAAGGAGAACAGGCAGGAGGAAGGCAACAGCAGATGAGGGGGTAACAACTGTTCCCACTGTCACCCACAGCTCAGAGAGCACCCGCTCATACCGGCGCATCAGTGGCATCGTGGGCAAAATGGGGTCAGCTGGGTCCCCTCAGAGCCCTGGTGGCCCCGAGGACGCCACTCTCAGCAAGCTGCCCCCTGTGCCTATGCCCAGGAGATTTGCTCCGGTAGGTGCAAATCCTCCTCTCTGCATCCCCAAGCATCCCAGCTCCTCTTGTCCTGGGGTGATCTAGGGGTTGTATCCCTGCTGCTGCCTTTACGGGTGGCCTGGCAGCAGCTGGTCTGTCATGCCCTTTTCATCCGGTTTCAGGCCAAGGGGAGGCAGAAGCGGGTAAAGGCAGTGGCTGACTGCAAGGGGGACAAGGCACGAGAGCTGACCTTCTCCAAAGGAGAGGTAATCGTGGTGACACGGGAAGAGGACGAGCAGATCTGGGTACGTCACCATGGCATGGACAGGTGCTGGCATCCAAATCCTGGTCCTTTTCCCCCTCCAGTTCTCTACTGAAGGAGGCTGGTTTTTTCAGGGGGACATGGATGGGGGACTCCTGCCCCATGTGTGCATGGAGGAGGGCTGGGAGGTCTCCACTGATGTGTCACCACAGCTTTGCCTCGCTAAATCCCTATCGGAATTGAGCAGGGGAGAAGTGTTGCGGCTGATATCTCGAGATAAGACTCGCACTCTCCTGAACCCTCTTCCTGCACCCCCAGGTCGGCTTCATTGAAGGTGATGGCTCCCGCACCGGAGTCTTCCCGGCCAGCTTTGTCCACCTCTTGCAAGACTGACTGTGTGGAGGTGGCCCATTTGTCACTGTCCCATTGGCTGGGACTAGAGCCAGGCCACAAGGGACCCTGGCATAAGACCCCCTGCATTGGGAAAACCATTCATGGATGGCAGTGGTGGGGAGCTGAGGAGCAGAGAATGGACATGCTTGCTGCGCTGCTGGGCTGAGATTTCTAGGCCAGCCCCTGCTCCTGCTGCTTTTCCATTCCTACCATGGGCTCTGCCCATCCCATCGGTTTTCTTCTTCCTTTTCTGCAAGGAATTTGGGATGGGGGAGCTGTATTTGGTGTCCCCCACCCTCTGCCCGATAGTCATGAAGCCTCATCCTGGGGGCAGCCATAGATCACCAGCCTCCTTCTGTACCCCAACTGTGAAGCCTTTGGGATGGGCAAGAAATAGAAGAGGGTTTTTTTTTTGTGTCCATCCCTCACCCCAGGTTCTGGGAGCTGCCTGGACTGGTGGAGTCTGGGGATGCTCCAAAGCTTCTCCAAAACTTCTAGTGAAATGCCATTCCCTGATTTGTAGGGGGAGAGATGTTTCAGGTGGTACCACAGAGCCCCTGCCCCATGTCCCTCATTAGGGTGGGTGCTGGATCACCGCCCCTTCCCTTGGGAGTGGCTCTCAGAGGGGGTTTTGCTGCTTTTTGTAGGACCAGTAAACCCCTGTACCAGAGTCCCTTGGGAGCCACCTGCATCCATTCCCCCTCACTTTACCCTTCTCAGTTGTATGTCAAATGCTTCATCTCAAAAAAAGTATTTTAAAAAATGTTTTCTGTCTCTCATTTCTAATAAACCATTTTTTTAAGCACCTAGGAGTGTGTTTTGGGGTACAAGCCCTGCCCTGGCAGTCCCCGGCATGGTGATGCTGCTGCTGTGTCCCCAAGGTCCCCAGTCATTGGCATCTGTGATCACCCTTGGGGGCAGCCATGTAGGGCTGGGCTGGGACATGGGCACCTTCACAGTGTGCAGGGATGGATCCAGAGCAGGATGTTCATGCTACAGCCACCCCATGTGAGAGCTGGAGCAGGGACAAGCAAGGAGGGCAAGGTTATTGTCACCTATGTATCCCAATGGCCTGTGCCCCCTACTGCTGCCCATCCAGCCAGGCCTGAGGGGCTCCTGGCTCCCACCCCAGGCTGGCACATTATCAGCTGGCAGGGCTCTGCTGTGCCTCAAAGATTGCAGTACATGTTAGAGTGTCATTGGTCATTGCACAATCATGGAATGTTGGAAGGGGCCTTAAAGATTGTTCCTTCCATCCTCCAACATAGGAGGGGACATCTTCCACTAGACCGGGTAGTTCTAAGCCTGCCCAGCCTGACTTGGACATTTCCAGGCATGGGGTATTCTCAGTACCAAAATATTCCAATACGTGGAGTACTCCAATATAAGAACCATTCCTATATAATGGAATTCCACATATATTAGAACATTCCATTATGAGGAGTGTAAAGATTATTGCCCCAGGGATCTTGCTGCTGCAGGACACCAGCTTTGGGAAAAACAGAGCTTGCGGCACACTGCACTGTCCCCGTGTCCCTCGGGATGCCGTGGCTAAGCTATCCCGATGGCAGAGCCCCATGCCGGGCCGGCTCCCCATGGCCGCCACAGCCGCGCGTCTCGGAGCGCCCCGACGCGCGCCTCACCCGCTCTTGAAATCGTGGCTCTCGGCTATATTTAGCCCTCCCCCGTGCTATTTCGCTTTCCGGGCAGGAGTTTATAACTGGCCGGGACAGCCCCACCTCCTTTCTGCTTTCTCTCCCTTCCCTTCTCTTCTCTTCCCCTCCCTTTCCCCCTTTCCCCCTCCTCTGCGCTCCTTCCCACCCGGCTGCCCAGGACCCCCATGTCAGCAGTGCCCAGCTGTACCTGCAGCCAGCGTCCTGCTCCCGTGGAGTCCCCGCCATGGGGCCCGCTGAGGAGCTGGTCCGGATTGCCAAGAAACTCGATAAGATGGTGGCCAGGAAAACCACGGTAAGGTGGCCGAGCTCCTCGGGGCGTCTGTGCAGATTTACACACATAAGTATTTGCAAGTGTGCATATTTGCACACACGTATTTACACATGCTTATTTAAACAGGTGCTTGTTTACGTGCATGTTTGAATGCTGTTGCAAGACTTGGGAAAGGAGGGAGCTTGCTTTTCACACACCTCTTGTTGTCCCTGGAGGGACTGAGTGGATTTCAGGGGTTCTGCCGGTGTCACCCAAGCCCAGCCTCAGGACGTCATAGTCAGCACCCAGGGGATTTAATTTTGCCTCTAATGTAGCTCATTGCTCCCAGACATTGGGATTTGGGGGTAAGGGGTGGGCTGTCCCATGGGTGACAGGTCTAATCCACTTGGCAGTGCCAGATTGTGGGCGACAGGTGTTTGGCCCCCAGCCTGTGCACCAACACCCGATCGGTGCCCGGGCCAGAGGCTCGTCTACAAGCAAGGAACAGCTTTGGGCTGGGGGATATAGCACTCTCAATGCACCCAGCACAGGCCTGCCTGTTACACAAATGTACAAAGGGAGGGGAGGGGATCAGTCACTGTTTCCTGGGTGGTTTTGGTGGTTGTGTGCAGGGGAAGCTGGGATCCAGCCCTTCCACCCTTGTGCCAAGTGAGGATCCATTTGGGGATCCTGGTGAGCCAGTTATGTGTGCCAAGCCCAGCCCTCAGAGTTAATATTTGACTGTTTCCACTGGCCTTTGCCCTGACAAGGTGCAGGCTCCTGGCTGGAGGGCAGCACTACTGTCTCCCTGTATCTGGTGGCTTTTTGGGATGCCAATGCGTGGTATCAAACCAGATCTCACTGCTGTGCTTACTGCCAGGAATTACCCAGGGGTCAAGGGACAGGAGTGTTCCTCACCTCTCCTGCTGCACTTGGGATGGGACAGAGCCAGGGTCCAACTACAGTGCAGGAATATCCCTGCACCCATCAAACTGGGGAGGTCTGATCCAGCCCCTCATGGTGGGAGTCCATGGAACTGTGTCACCTGGGAGCTGGTGTCTACTGCTGGGGCTCTAAAAATACCAAGGATGAGAGGGAAGAGGAAGAAGGCTCCATGCTAGATTATCTTTATCCCAGCTGCCATTGCAGGGTGTTAGGATGAAATCCCAGGACTTGAGTGCCATGTACCTTCACATCCCTGGGTGGGAGACACTGGGGAATCCCCCAGCTGTCCCTAGCTCCCACCAGCCCAGATTTTTCTTGCAGATGGGGTTTTCTCAAGTTTTAAGAAAAGCTCCCACTACCCAGCTGGTGATGTGACCTGGTGTTGGGATCGTCCAGCAGGACTTGGGTGTGGGACTTTCCTATTGTTGTGTTGACACAGAGGGTCGGGCAATCCTAGGGAGCAGCCCAGGGCTGCTTTGGGTTCTCCTGTGATGCCCTTCCTGGTGCTGCCTGGTGCGCCCTCAAGGGCTCCTGTGGCTTCTCCCTGCTGCAGGAAGGGGCACTGGATCTGCTCAAATCCCTTACTGGCTACACCATGACCATCCAGCTGCTCCAGGTGAGGTGGTTTGGGTGGGGGGATGCCCCATGGGGTAACTTGTCCTGTGCCCCATGCCAGCCAGCACATCCCTAAGGATGTGTCCCTGGTGTGTGTCCCCAGACCACGCGGATCGGAGTGGCTGTGAACTCAGTGCGGAAACACTGCTCAGATGAAGAGGTGGTGGCCTCAGCCAAAATCCTCATTAAAAACTGGAAGCGACTTCTGGGTGAGTGACACTGGCTGGGGATGAGAACCCCGGAAAACCTCAACCCTCCCTGGGCCATCCCCACAGCTGAAGCCCCAATGCTTTCTGGGGGGATGGAGTGGAATTAGTCCAGAGCTAGGATGTGCAGGCTCCTTCCTATAACCTGTAGGCCAGATTTTCCTAGGACTTGTTTTCACTCCGGGATAGAGTGGTGTAAATCAATGTGTTCCTCACCAAGGGCTGAGCACTTCCACAATCATTCTCCACCCCAAGATACAGCTCTGCGGGTGCCCTGTGCTGTGACTGTGGCACCCAAATCCTTCCCCCAGACTCCACCACCACAAAAAAACAGAAGGATGCAGATGGGAAGAAGGAGGGCACAGATGGAGACAAGGAGAAGAAAGGGCTGAATGTTTCCTGCTGCCCCAGTGAAGGGGTGAAGCACAGCAAGAATACAGCTGAGAAGCGCAGCGAGAAGCACAAGGAGAGGTGAAGGCCTCCTGCATGCTGTCAGGGGGAACCAGGGCTGATATGAGACCACTCTCTGCTTGGTCCTTAAGAGTTTATCCATCTCTGCCTACCCATGGATGCCAGCAGTACCTCTGGAGAACAAACTGCCTCTTGGGGCGTCCTACTCAGGGCAGGTTTTGGAGGAGGGAGAAGTGGCCATTTTTAATTTTCCCTTCTCTAAAACTAATTATTCATTGGATGAGGTCATTTTGGACAGTGCTCATCTGACCCCTGCTTTCTCTGTCCCTAGGAAGCCCAGCAAGTGTGATTCTCATGCCACCACCACCCACGGCCACTCTGCCAATTCCAGCCCAGAGAGGTACCTGCTGAAGGATGCCTTGATCCTCACACCAGGCTCTGTCAGGCACTGCCAGCCCAGGGGAGGCTTTGCTGGCAGCCTGGGGTGGGGCTCAGGGATAGAGGATGCAGATGGACAGGATCCAGCTTATAGGTTGCCAGAGTATGCTGGGATTGCTTAGAGATTTTCTCCCTTCCTTTGGGCCTCCGTGAGAAAGAGAGTCCAGTGATGGCCAGAGCCCTACTGCATCCTCCAAGAAATCACCTCTGGATGGCAAGAAAGAGAGGTGAGTGCTGGACTAGGTAAAGATGGGAGAGGCCAGACCACAGCACCCCACTAAGCTGTGGTTGGGGATATGGACCCACCACTTGTACCAATTGCTGCCCTCTGACATGAGGCTTGTCCTGCCAGGAGAGCCTCTGCTGGCTCTAGGTCCTCAATAATCTCTTCCTCTACCTCCCCAAAGAAGAGACTGTCAGGGGAGAGGTAAGGAGGGGATGTCCCTGGGCAGCCTGGGGCTGCTTTTAGGGTCCCCTTTTGGGATGCCCTGACCATGGAGGGGTGAGAAGTGGCTGGGAGCCCTGATCCTGCCACAGCACCGGGATATTCCCTGGGGGGAGCAAATCCTCCCCTGGGGAGATTCCTGTTGGTTTCTGAGCTCTCTCATCGATGTGCTGGTGCCTGAGGTCCTGCTACCAGTCCCTGGCCCCTGTCCTGCCTGCCCTATCTCTGGTCTAGTCTAGTGGTCATCCCCACTATCCTGTTCTGTGCCACTCCCAGGAGAGCCTCTGTGGGCACCAGCCTCTCTACAGCTCCCACCAGCTCCCAGAAAAACTCCAGTGACAACCAGGAGGAAAGGTAGGAGAGAGGAGGAAAGGTAGGAGAGACCCACTCCGCTTCCAAGGGACCCTGGCAGGTCCCTGTGGCTGTGCCAGGGCCCTGCCACCTGCCCATCCCCTGCATGTGCCCCTGCAGAGCCAACAGCAGCAAGGCCAAACCGGAGGTGCCACAAACCTCTAGCAGCCCCTTCTTCTCTCCCAGCCCCTGCTTCCTGGCCCCCTGCTATCTCACTGGGGACTCAGTGCGGGACAAGTGCATTGAGATGCTGACAGCTGCACTCCGCATAGATGGTGAGCAGTTCTGAGGGTGCTGGGCCCCAGACTGGGCTGTTTCTCCCATGGGACAGTCCTGATAGGAGCATTCAGTCTCTGAAGGAAAGAAAAGGATATTGGTAGGGTCTCTGATAAGGGATGTGAGGATGCATCTTTGTAAGATTCAAGATGGGTAAAACCAGGTATTTTAGAGATGGAGTGTCTGGGGCAAGTACAGGGAGAGAGGTGAGATTTTTTGGGGGAGGTACAGCGAGATCTGTGGCTGGTTTCATGCCTGAAAGTCACCCCTTAACTTCTTCGCCCTTTAGATGACTACAAGAAGTTCGGTGTCAACTGTGAGAAAATGGCATCGGAGATTGAAGACCATATCCTTTTCGGGACTAGGGGTCTCCAGGCTCCATCTGCTGGGGGGAGCATACGTGGGCTCAAGAGTGCTGCTGGAGGCAGGACAGAGGGTGACAGGGTCAAGGACAGAGGGTGACAGACCCTGCCGTGCTTATTGCCTGCAGAGGGAGCCCAGACCTCAGTTAGAGGATGCTGAGGCTGAGGCTGAGGCTGAGGCTGATGGTGAGCAAAGTGTCTCCTGAGCACCTACATTCGTGCAGGGGTCTTTGTGTCCCCTCCAATCCCCTCTGGTCAGGGACCTGGCCTCATCCCTAAGGAAATAAATCTAAGCTTAGACAAAGCTTTTTCCATGAGCCTGCTGTAGGTACCTGTGCCTCCTGCTAGAACCAGTCTGTCACAATGTCCAGGCTTTGCCATGCTGGCAGGGATGCAGCTACCTCTGCCCACCCCCAGTTCAAGGCTTGGGGTTCTCCTGGCAGCCCCCTGAGACCAGGACCAACTTCAGGGTGATTCCCCTCCTGGGTGCACTTTTTGGTGCATCCCAGACACTGTGCCCAAAGCTACTATATCAACCTGTCCATGTTGTCCATCAACTATATCCATGTTCTTTGGGAGGAGGGAGTAGACTGAGTCCTCTGCACCATGAGCTTTTGTCCCAGCACAGGGCTTGGTGACCGTCCCTGAGCCCCACAGCCTCGCCTGCATGTTAGGAATTCCAAGGCAATGCAAAGTAATTTTCTTCCCCACATCTCAAGCTGTGCTTCATCCTCTTAAAGCTAAGGATGCAGACACTTCCCATAGGAAGGAAAGGCCCACTGAGATCAGCAGCCTTCATGTGACCATTGGCCCTGGTGACAGCAGCACCCAAGCTGGTATCTCCCGCCTTGATTCCTTGACAGGCCCCACATATCTTCCAGGAGCTGAAGAGCACAGACATGAAGTATCGCAACCGGGTGCGAAGCAGGATCAGCAACCTGAAGGACCCCAAGAACCCTGATCTGCGGAGGAATGTGCTGTGTGGGGCCATCGAGCCTGGCCTCATCGCCCGCATGACTGCTGAGGTGGGCAGTGGGGTACATGGGCCTGGTGCCCATGGGTCTCATCTGTGCTGTGTCTGTGGTGCCCAAGTGATGGGTCTTGGCTTGGTGCTGTCCACAGTGGGGTTGTCCCAGCACCTCCCTGTCTCACCCCAGTGCTGAATGAGACACAGGGAACATTAGGAGAAAGCAGGCAGCACTGCCAGGTCCCCTCAGAGCCCTGCAGACCCCCAGCCCATCATAGATCTGACTGTGGGGTGTCACACTGGCAGGAATCAGGCTGGAGTATTGCCATTTGTCCTCCTCAACCAGGGTCCACAAATCAGGCTCCTCAGAAGCCCAGTTTCCCACAGAGACATATCCCTACAGGCAACAGTTCTAGTTTGAGGATGGGGTGATTTTTTCATCTGGATGGGTCTGAGCTCTCCAGCAAGCACAGAGAGCAGGATTAATCCTATTCTGGAAGAGGATGGGGAGGGTGTTGGACTGAGCAGAGCCATGGCCACAATGACCTATGTGGGCCAATGCTGGTGGCAGGAGATGGCCAGTGATGAGCTGAAGAAGCTGCGGAATGCCATGACCCAGGAGGCTATCCGGGAGCACCAGATGGCCAAGACAGGCGGCACTGTCACCGACCTTTTCCAGTGCGGCAAGTGCAAGAAGAAGAACTGCACGTACAACCAGGTTGGGCCTGGTCCCCAGGGGACCTTGGTCTGGGGGACACCAGAAGGGTCTCCACTGACCTGGTGCTGCTCCACCCTAGGTACAGACACGCAGCGCCGATGAGCCCATGACAACATTCGTGCTGTGCAATGAGTGTGGGAACCGCTGGAAGGTCTGTAACAATCTATAGGGAGAGGCTCTGGGCAGCCCAACTCTTTCCTAGCCTTCTGGGGTGGCAGAGCCCCCTGAAGTGGTGCTTTGGGGGCTGGATGGGGGCTTACCACTTTCCCTGGGCTCTGCTTCTCCTGCAGTTCTGCTGATGCTGCTGGTGACTGTGCTGGAGGGAGCATGGTGCAAGACATGATGCTGAGGCACAACATTGGGCAGCTGGGGTGGGGAGGAGGGGTCAGGGTGGCACCAGTCCCTAAACCCCAGCTCCTTGTTCCCTTGCACTGGGCTCCCTTGAACATCCTGAGGAGCCAGCCTCTGGCAATGTCAAGGTCAGTCAGGAAGGTCCCTGTGAGTTCAATAGTTCTTCCCTGCAAATACCTGCCCTTTGATTGGGGTGTGTTGGGATCCCACTGGGAAAAGACTCATGCCTGGAAAGGGAGACTGGTACATCCTGGGCAGCACATCCTTCCCTGAGAGAAATCTGGGCTTGCATGATTTGAGGGCAGGAGAGACATTGTTCCATGGACATAGGGCTATGCCTGGGAGCTGAGGGAGGCAGAGGGCCAGGTTTTAACCCAAATACCTTCTTCCTCACCTAAGTACACACAAAGAGAGGACATGGAGGGGACGTGGTGGTTGCAGCATGTCCAGATGCTGTTGGGGTGCCACTGTGTCCCTCTGCTGTGTGACAAATGGACCATCCATCCTGGCTTGAAGGTACCATGTCCTAGGAAAGAAGGAAGGATGGCAGGGAGAGGAGTGAGGAAGAACCCTTCCAGCCAGGCTAATAAAGGTGTGAACTATCTCTGCAGCACAGACTGTTTCCTAAGGTGGGTTCAGGACCTCTGTCTCAAGTTTATAGCTCCCCAGCCTGAGCTTCAGGGTCATCCAAGATCCCTCACTGAATTGCAATATATATCTCAATTCCACCAGCCCCAGCATGGGATATAACCATGGCTTGCTGCTCATCCATCACCTGACTGGTGGTTCAAGATCTTTAATTAAGGCTGGAGAAGCTCCCCAGCTTGGTCTGGATGCAGCAGGCTGCTCCATGGCAGGGCAGAACTTCCACCAACAGTGGGGAGCATTTCCCAGGGAAAAGGCATCGGGGATCAGTTGGGAAACATTCCTTTGGCTACAGGAGTCCTGGGATGGAGCCCTGTGGCACTGAGCCCATCCCTCGTTACCACCAGCCTCCTCCAGTGGCAGTGAGGTGTGATGGGGACACAGGAAGGTCATGGTGACCATGGGTGACCATGGATGGGGATGCTCCCATGCCTGCATGACCCAGCGGGTGAAAGCGGAGAAGGACAGTGAAGATGTTAAGTAACTCATCATTCAGTTTTTAATCTTGGGCTGAGGTGTGGATTTTTTCACAGCCAGTGCCAGTTGCAGGCAGAATTGGGTGCTAAACCCTCTGTGTTTGGGGATCCCTGACACCCTTGAGCCCCCTGAGAGAGGTCTCTGGGCTGCGGTGTTCATTAACACACTGAAGTGATTAAGTGATTGCTCCAAGGCAATCATTTATGCTTGTGACAGTGCGTGTAGCTGCAATTAAAGAATATAGTGGATTGTAGGGGATGAATAAAACATCAGTGCGACCTTGAGCCATGAGGAGTGTGCAGGAAGGGCAGGACTGGGGCTCCTGGCCATCCCCAGGGTGCCTCAGGGCATGTTTGCCTGGGACAAGGTTGAAATAGGGGGATTTGGACCTATATTTTTTTGCAGTCTTTTCCTTAAAGGTGTTTAAGTGATACCAGAGGGAGCTGGACTCCAAGCATGCTATGATGGATTACCTGGCATCCCTCTGTGTCCTTCTGTCCCCCTGTGGACTTGTCCCCAGGGAAATTGTCACCCTGTGCCCCCTCCTCAGGTTCCCTGGGAAATTCAAGAGGAAGAAAGGGAGGGGCAAACTGGAGAGCTGGGAAAGCAGGGGCTCAGCTGACATCCATGCAAGGATGTCCCACACCACACACCCAGGGAGAGGTTTTCCACTTGCCTAGAGGAGCTCATGGTCCTGAGGACTGATCCAGCCTCTGGGGCAGTGTGGTGTGAGTCCCCCTGCAGCACAGTGGGTGCCATGAGACAGAGGACAGTGAGGGGCTCTCTGCTATGCAGCTGTTAACAGGCTCCATTCCCCAGGCTGAGCCTCTGACCGGCTCCACAGGAAGGGCACATACACGTGGGTTCATACATTTCAAAAATCCAATTCCAAACATTCAGTCCCAAACTGGGAACTGCACCCCCCAGGATTTCCTGCCATCCCCTCCCCACCTGATGGGATCCTTGGAACTTTCCCCTCTCTCCTCCCCAAGTGGTAGTCCCCCACCACATCACCCAGCCTGCTGGGGAAGAGGAGCAGGGAAGATCCCTGGCAACTGCCCATCCTGTCAGCACTCAGCTCTCTCTTGGGCTTTGGGGAAGTGGGCACTTCAGTTCTCATTTCTCATCAGTGCTGGAGATCTGGAACCATGGCTGCACCAGCAAATGCTAATATTGGTCCCTCTGCCTTCTGTGGGCCGGAGGTACACACAAGAGCCCTCCAGGACCTCAGGACCTCTGTCACAGCTCCAGCTCCACATGGGGCTGTTGGTGACCATGCAATGACGGAGAGGCCCTTACAGTCCCTGCCAGGGGATTTACCCACCCCAAGGCTCCAGGTTTGGATGCTCCAAAGCTTCAGCAGAGGCTGGTGCCTCTTCCTGCCTCTCCCTGCATGAATCACAGAATCATTTCAGTGGAAAAAGACTTTCAAGATAATTGAGTCCAAGAGCTCTCCCAGCACTGCCAGGCCCACCACTAACCACACGTCCACAGTGCCACATCAACACATCTTTTAAATCCCTCCAGGTGACTCCAATGAGATGCTCAATCTTCTGTCTGATGGAGTTTTTATACTCAACCTCCAACCTGCAACACTTTAAACAACCCCACAGAGTGTCCAGCCCCAGCCAGGCTTCCCCATGAGGGGTCAGCCACTACTGGTGCTGCCAGACCACATCCCTTACCCAGACACTGCCCTTAGCCCCCTCAGAGGCACCCTGTTCCACAGATTCCGGCACATGGCCAGTTTTACTTTGCAATCCTGGTTTGCCCAGGGGTCACACCCCTCTGTACTCCAGTCACCCAGCTTGCCCACTGCATGGAGTTTTGCTGCTGCCCATCTTCCCTGCATTTTTCCAGCCTTGAGAAAAAAACCCACCACTTTGCTGTTCTGTGGTTTCCTTGGCAACCCCATTTCCCCATCCTCTCACTGTATGCATCTATAACTCCCTGGCCTCCGTCACTGATCCCCAAAGCACAGTGGCAGGTCCTGTGCACAGGGATGCAGCAGGAGGTGGTGTGTCCTGTATACCATCAGAACAGGTGATCCTGGAGGGACCCTCAGTGGGGGTTTCCCAAGCACCTGGGCTTCTTGGAAAGAATGGAATAGCTGCTGGTGGTTCGTGTCTCTGAACTGACCTGAATTGAAGCAGTTTTGGAACTGGCCTTTACCTCTCTGTGTGCGTCCTAGTGCTCCTGATGTGCACAGGGTGCCCAGAGCAGCTGTGGCTGCCCCATACCTGGCAGTGTCCAAGGCCAGATTAGACAAGGATTGGAGAAACTTGGAATAGGGGAAGGTGTTCCTGCCCCAAGGCAGGAGGTGGAATACGGTGAGCTTTAAAGTCTCTTCCAACCCAAACCATTCCATGA
Organism: Anthoscopus minutus; assembly: GCA_013399455.1. NCBI lineage: Eukaryota > Metazoa > Chordata > Aves > Passeriformes > Paridae > Anthoscopus > Anthoscopus minutus. The sequence goes on from VWYI01002848.1 coordinate 58,469, forward strand.
TTCTATGACTCGCAGCCTCTGTGACAAACTGAGTCAATTCCCTTGCCCATTCCCATGCTTACTTCTACTCGATAGGTAATGATCCCTTAGGCACAGGTGCTCACTGCCTCCCCAGACCTCAAACCCACATGCCATGTTTATCTGGTGACAGCCACAGGCTCTTGGCACGACTTGCTTTGCCGTCATCAGTAGACAGGATTCAGATCTTCTGGGAAAATCACCCATCACTCCCACCTCCACATCATGGTTTCTCCCACAGGTGATGACACTGAGGTGATGCTCAGTATGGTGGGCACGGGGCAAAGGATTCCTTGCTCAGGAATTGGACTGACTTCCTTTAAAAAGCAGGAAAGCACAGCACTGGGGTGCTTTAGGGAGGGCAGGAATGATGCAGAGAGGTGCTGTGTGTGTTGGGGGGAGTCCAGAAAACTCCCTGTGCCTTGGTGACCCAGGAGAGATGCCCAGGGTGCCCCCAATATTTGGACTCCCACAGTTGTTCCCCAAATCCCAGAAGGTTGTTAAGTACCCCAAAAGCTGAGCAGACCCTGCACCAGCCTGAGACTTGATGTTAAATGAAAGCAAGAACTGTCGGAAATTTTTTAGGGAAACCTCAGCTGCTACACTTATTTTGAGCTGTGGCTTAGCCAAAGCCTTCCAAACTCTGGGCTTTTTATTCAGCTTCTTGTTTTAATAAACCCCTAAGCACTGTTTTTCGTTTGCACAAGATGCTGCCTCTGCTACAGGGGTAGGGCAAGATGGGAGATGCAAGCTTTGGGTCTGGATGTCCTAGGGGTGGTTGTCAAAGGATGCAGTGCTATGGTGGTCCTTAAATAGCTGGAGAAACCAGGCAGGGTATCCAGCAGGACACTCCCAGCGTTGAATGACACATGAATAGCACTGAAATAGGAGAAAAACATTGCTGAGTCTCCTAGTTCTGATTCCAGCCCTGGGTTGGGATACAAATGGAATTTCCTTTCTCTTTCATTGTTCTGTGTTGATGTGAGTGATTCAACTGCTTTGGGGCACTGGATCTTCAGCCGAGCCAAAATACTTGGGGCAAAGCCACAGCCATGGACTTGAGCTGACTGGGTATTTGCTTTGGGATGTTATTCCTTAAAAAAAAAAAAATAAATAAAAAGAAAATCCGTTTTCTTCGGCAGTGTTCGCAGTCCATTGGAAGGAAATGATTTGTCAAGGTGCGTGGCTGTGATTCTGCACACCAGGATTTGTGGTGATTAAAAGCATCAAAAGAGTCCAAACTGGACCCAGACCTTTATTTCTAAAGTGAAATATGTTGCATACAAAGTTACAGAATATGCTTTTCCTAAAGAAAAACCCCGTGCCCCTTTTTGTCCTGGTGAGAGAGGTTTGCTGAGTCTGCAGAACACTTTGATCTAAGCCTTCCTAAAAATCACAGTGTTTGGCACAGACCTTTTTCCCCCCCTCCTTTAGCTGAATACACAGAAAACTGAGCAGAGAGCCATCATTAAAAACAAAAATCTCTCCACAAAATACAGTTTTTCCTCACTTTCAGCTGGAATCATGCACACTCTTCCCTCTTACAACTAGGATGGAGGAGATGACAGGGAAAAAACACCAATAAATGCTATAAACCCCACCAACTCCCTCAAACTGCAAAAATTCCCATCTCTGCACTTCCCACATTGACCTAAATATTGTAGAGGAAAAAAAAAAGACATTGAATGGTTTTTTTGCCTGACACTTTTTTTTCCTCCCTGCCAGGAGCTCTTGGGCGCTCAGCAATTAGGAGCTGTGGATTAATCTTGAGTGATATAATGAAGTGCCAGGTGGCTGAAGGACAGAGCTGGTGAGTGGCATGGAGGGGGGGTGAACTGGGTGGGGCGAGCTGTGCTCTACAAATCATTAACATGATTTAGGACAGGTTTAGTGCAGGTAGAGCACCCAAGGTGATGGGAAAGAGGAGGAGGAGCCTTGTAAATAATCTCTGTCTTTCTTGGCAGCACCTTCAGATACTGGAAGGCCGCAATTAGGTGACCTCAAAGCCTCTTTTCCAGGCTGAACGATCCCAGCTATCTCAGCTCTTTGCCTTTTCTCCAAGGTCTCTGGAAGCCTGAAAATCAAGAGCAGCTGGCACCAAGGGCCACATTCTTCCAACAAACAGCCTTGTCTTTCCAAAATGAATAAAAATAGCTCGTCCTGTAATGACGCTGTTACCCAGGAGCTGTGCCACCAGCGCTGGCCACGCACAGCAAACCCATTACCCACAGCAGCCAATTTATTCCCAGCTCTGGCAGGGTCAGCAACCATCAGGGAAGAAAATGCTAATTAATAGCACTGTGCAAAGCAGCCGGTCTGGGCATGGCATGTAATTAGTGAGCCAACTGCACCCGCCACAGTGCTGGGGCTGTGGGGAAAGAGGCGACAGAGCAGCCACGGAGGAGGGGCGCGCTCCAGCTCCCGGCTGTAACTCAGGAAAGGGGCGCTAATTGCGCTGGGGACTCGTGTGTTACGCTGCCATCAGCAAGGCTGTGACACTCCGTGTGTGTGCTTGCATCCCTCTGATCCCTACACCACCGTCCCTGCTCCAACCCCCGTCCCTGCTGTCTCCCCGAAGTACTCCCTCTGCTCAGCCGTTTTGCAGGTAAACGTGACATTTCCTCGGAGCAGGAAAGATGCTTGGAATATGAAAACTCCTGGTGGTGGGAGATGCAGAGCCCAGGGAGGAATCGTGCTAATGCCCTTACATTTCTTCCATGGTGAGTCATCCAGGTCCTCAGAGGATCCTGGCTCTGCTTGGATACAGGGAAGGTATCTTGCACAAGGCAACACGAAAAATTGATTTGCTCAGAAGATATCTTGGTTACAGCAAGGAATAAAAATTGTCCCCTTGGCACCCACCCTCGGCTGTGGTACCACAGCCATGGGGAGGAGGTGGTATTGTGCTGTTGGGTGGGTAAGAAGGGCCCCATTTGTGGGAGAAATGGGAGCCTAGAACATTCAAATGGAGTGCAATTACTAGTGGAAGAGAGGAGAATGGGTCTTTCCATCAGGCTGATGGGAAAAATCCGTTCTGGGATTGGGAATTAGGTTGGAGCATCACCTTGAAGGTGGTTGTGGGCAAACATTCTCCCTTCATCCGTGGCAACGCTGCTGCTCTGATGCTCCCTGTCACTCTGCTATATCCATATGGATGTATGTGTGCTGGTCCTTGATGGGGACAGGGGGCTAGCTCCTGGGAACTGTAGCCATTCCCAACCAAGTTTTGCTCCCTACTGTGCAATGGGAGGACAAGCCAAGAAGGGCAAGTTAAAAACCAAAATAAAAAAGTATCCTTTACATCAACAACATTTTATCTAAACCAACACCTCCCTGAGCCAGGGCTGCTCCCGTTGTCGCTTTGCTTCCATCAAACCTGGCAGAGGGAAGGGATTTACACATCAAATATCTTCTCCTTCAAATTGCTGACACTTAAACCTTGGGAGAGAGGAAAAAATCTATTTCCAGCTGTTTTCCTCTCCATGTAAATAAGTATCTATTGGCAGAGCATTTCCTTCCACCGAAGGCTTTCATTGGACATCAGTTATTTAATTTTGCTCTTTTTAATCCTTGTGTTTGGCTCTCACCTGCTTCACCTGCCTCAGAGCAGAGATGGTGGCATTTTGTATTTAGAAACTATATATCTGTATTTAGATAGGCAGACAGATAGCTATGGAAGAAGAGCTGTTTCAATCATTAAATCTTTTATTTTTTCAATTTTTCCTTATTACTAGTCTTCATTTAACCACAGGCTAGGCTGGCCAAGTGCTCCCTGGGGACGGCTTAGCTGAGCCCAGCAGGTTTGCAGCTCTAAAAGGGGTCTTAAGAAAAAAAAAATTACCCCAATCCGATAATCAGAGAGGAAATCTTCCCTGAAAATGTCTTCCCAATTCAGAGGCATTCAGGAAGGGGACAATGATGTGGCTGGAGTCTGATCCTGGCTTCCTGCTAGGCTGGAATATTTTCAGGGAGGAAGAGTGGGAGAGCAGGCAAGAGGAAGATCCCAGGACGTTTGCAAGTTGTAAGGGGTGAAAAGGTGGTTTTTGTGCCTTTCAGAAGAAGAAAGAAAAGAGGCAGAGAAATCACCTCTGATCAGCTGTCTGAGGTTCAGCAGCCTGGACAGGCTGGAGGAGGGGGAGCTGCCTTTGAAGCTGGGAGAGGTTGAGCATAGCAGCCTTTGCTGTCACTGCTCCTCTTCCTCCAGCTGTTTTCTGTTCCCTGTCCTCATCCTTTTGTTGGGAGCCCACCCTCTGGATGGCCAAAGCACCCAACATTGGGATGTAAATGGTGCTCTCATGGCAGGGAACAAACAGAGCCAGAGATTTCCACTGAGACCCAGCACAGATGGCTTTCAACTCCTTTCTGTGATGTCTCTTGCTTTTCCCTGGGTAACATCATGACCATGGAAGAGCTGTGCCATTCCATCAGCTCTCCAGAAGCTCCTAGTGCTGGATGATGGACTGGGAATGCTGGCAGAGGCTCTGCCCCGTGGTGCAGCATTGCCCCTGGCAGCTGTAGGTAGGGAAGCAAGTGGTTGTCTTGGAAAAATACAGCATTGGGTAGCCATCATCTGTGTCCCTGCGGATGGAGGGCATGCTGCCCTCCCTGGGTGCTCTCCCAAGGGCATTAGGACCAGCCAGGACAGATGGGAGCAAGCACCATGGTGGTATCATGGTGGGAACTGAAGCAAAGCAAGATCCCCAACTCTGACAAAGGCCACAGCCAGATTCCCTGAACAACTCCTGCTTTCAGGACCTGCTGAGCACCTTCAGAACCTCCCAGGATCCTGTCATAAACCTGACCTGCTGCCTGTGTGCTCACACAGTGAGGGTACACACTGGTCCCTGTGCTGCCCACAGCCAGGCAACTGCCTCACCCAAACCAAGCACAGGAGAGCTCTGAGATAACCAGGAAAAAGCCTTAATCACATGTTTCAAATACCCTGCAACCAACACTGCTTCCATGCCACTGCTTCCCTGACCTCCACATCTTGGCTTCTGGCAGGGAATGACTGACACAAAAACAAAGAGCTGGTGGGGGCCGATGTTCTTTCTGCAGCTCCTGATGCCTCCAGGACCAAATCACCTAAATCTCAGTCCTTCTGCCCCAAACCAAACCTGATCCAAACCTTCCTGTGCTTTTCCACCAAGTTTTCACTGAAAGGAGGTTTCCAATTCATCCCATGGACTTCTGCAGGAGCATGGAAAAGGGGAGGGAAGACCCATGGTCAGAGTCCAGAGCATGAGGCACTGAAGCTAAATTCTGTGATTTGGTGCAGTTAGAGAGCAGCAGGATCACAGCTGACCTGTATTCTCAATATCAAAGACAACACTCTTTTCTTCCCCAGCATCTCCAGAGCCCTCCAAGGAGCTGAATGAATGAGCTGAACAGCCACATGTTCGTCCCATCCAGCACTGGCACCCAAGGCTGTGGGTGATGGCAAGACCATGTCCCCTGCACTGTGGCTCAGAGCTAAAAAGCTGCAGAAAACATAACATTTATATGCTGAAAAAGAAACCTGCCTCCTCCGTGATCAGGGTGGTTGAGGGTGGCCCAGGGGGTTTAAGCCACATTTGGCATGGGTCTAACTCCCATCCTATTGGTACAGTAACAGACACTAGCAAATCTCTTGTCACTCACAGAGGACAGACAAACAGACCTTGTCCCTTGGGAAACCCAGACATAACATTCCTCCCTGTTCCTTGATAGTGCTACCTGCATGTCTGCCCATATGCAGAGAGTCCTTAGCCCCCCAGCATGTCATGACCAGCCCCAGGCACCATGACACATGGTCCCCATATCTCATTCTCAAAGGACCTGTTCAGGAAAACCCAGTCCCTCAGGGAGCCCAGGGGTCACACTGACACCAATTCCTTCCACCAGCAGCAAAAATCTTTATTTTTCCAGCCCGGCTCTGTCTGGGAGCAGGATCCTGCTGTGGATTCCCCCCTCTCCACGATGGTTCATTTATGAGATGACTCACAGCTTGTTAATGCTCCCAATGCACGTTGGATAAAGCAGCTCTGCCACCCCCGAGCACCAGCTGAGGGGGACAAAGCTCAGACTCCCACTTCCCTGAAATCCAGGGGCAGCCTGCCAGTTTCCAATCAATGCTCCGTTGTCAGACAAAGGCAGCACGGAGAGGGCAGTGGAGTGGTGAAAATACCTAAATAAGCAACAATCAGGGAAAAAGCCTCCCATGGAGATTGAGTCCTCCAAGGATGGGGTGTGATGCCTGTCCTTCCTTCACTGCCAGCACAGCTTGGTGCCCATGAGCCATTCGCTATCACTGTCCCTGTTCCTGTCACTGCCACCAAGCCAGGCATGAGCCTGAGTGAAGGAAAAGGGTTCATTAACTGCTCCAATGAAATAATCATCACTTTGGAGGCATTTTTCATGGAAAAGGATGAACCAGCAGATGCACTCATCCTGTATTTGTAAGGAGTCCCACCACCCCCAGCCTTGGGTGGAGCAGCGGGCTTGGGGCAGGCTGGCACTGCCACCAGATTGTGCCTGGCAGGGGGGCAGCCCCTCTTATGTCCCAAAAACATCTCAAGAATACTGGTGGCATCACCCTTGAGACGTTATCAATGTCTGGGAGAGGGATTGTGCCTGCAAGGTGGTGAGAAGAGATTTTCCATCCAGTCTCCAGACTGAACTCCGACTCTGGCCATTTCAATGTGCAGACACCCTGCCCCAAGAGACAGCCTCTCCTCATGCAATGCTGAGGAAATAATGCTGCAAAACCCCCACCTCACATGCAGCCATGCAGAATGGTGGCAGAGAAGAATCTCATCTAATTTTAACTCCCCTGATGGATGAGCTTTTTTCTTTGCAGCAGCTGCCCCGCAAGATATGAAAACACTCAGATATGTTGACATGGGAAAACAAAACACACAAATCAGCCCATTTTCCTCTTCAAGGCTGATTTATCTAGAGCTGTCAGTGGAGGGAGGGGAATGATGAGCCCTGGGGAGATGGGGGAGCAGCCTGGACTTGCAGCTCGGTGGTTACCAGTGAAGTTGGACTGATGCTCATCAAGCATCTGGTCCATTCTCTCCCAATCCCCAAAAACCTCTCAGATCTGCAGAATACAAAGTGACATTTTTTGCTGCAATTCCCCAAGGTGTGATTCTGCGTATGTCCCGGCTCATCCTTATAAATGAGGTGAGCTGAATGCCAAAGGAGCCCCCCTAAAATGGTTCACCACAAGCTGAGCTCCATCCTAGTGCCCCCATCATGCTGACTACATGGTTTTCTGAGTTGGGATGGGTGAGATTAGGCTCTGGAGAATGGTGACAGCAGCTCAGGGGGAGAAGGAAGGAAAGAAAGGAAGGGGAG